>PVJX010009177.1:0-62098 GCA_004027295.1 Dolichotis patagonum
CAGGAAAAGGAGACATAACAGTGAATCTAGCAAGGAAATTTAGGGATGTGATGGATGCATGATGTGTGCCTTACACCACACTAGATTCACAGTAAGAAGTCAGTCAACAACATGATATAAATCTTTTCTGCCTTGTGCTTGAGGCCATCCAGGATCTGGCGGCTGTTTCTCTACGCAGTATTTTGTCTGACTTTTTGTGGTTCCTTCATGCCTGCAGCCATGGGGACTTTCCATACCTTCTTGTCAAGAGGTGGGCAGATCCTTCCCAAGGCCCGTAGCTTACTCAGATCATGGGTAGAGTTTAGAGAAGGCATGAGGGTTGGGGTATCCATCATGATTTAGGGAAAAGAAACTGTAATCATTTGACCTAATATGGATTGTAGAAACCATACACCTCTTCCACTAAAAGGGTTACATGAAACATGCAGGAAAGTTTAGTACATTTCACATTTATTAGTCTTCTTCTATGTACTTCCACGATGTACTTTTTTCATCTCTACAATTAAGTGAAAAGAAGTTGACTAAAAATTATACTAGAATTTTCTACAGTACCTTTCACTTTCATCTTTTTTAAACTCTGAATGCAGAAAAAAAAAAAAGTACTCCAGCTCAGGGATTTAATCTCTTATTTAGGAGAGATAGGCTACATTCCAAGGAACTCTGGCACCAGTTGGCAAGAAAAGCACATCTTAGAGTTCGAACTCCAGTGACCAGATGTGTGGGGAAGCATAGAAATCCTGCCCGGGCCTTGGGTTTTCACTGAGAAGCATACTGATGGAGTTTGGTTTGACCTGAGCTTAAGCTCAGAGCACATAATGCCCTGTTTCACTTCAAAATCAAGTACAAGTCAATCAAATATGATTTTGAGGCAGTCCTGGGCAGTTTCTGGAGAGGCTGGGTGTGCAATTAGGTGGAATCCTTTATCTCCAAGCCACGGCCCCACCCCAGTGCCAAGTACAAGGACAGCTCTATGCTTCATGTCTGTGTAGCCCCACTGGGTATTCACCTCCTCGTTAGATGCATGCCACAAATATCTTTCTAGGAGACTGGCTATGAGGTAGTGTGGATATGCCACTCTTCATTATCAACTATATTAATTAAATTATTAACCCACTAGCAAGAAATGTTTCCTAACTTCTACAGGATTTTATCCATCATTGCCTTCAGAAAAATGTATTTCTATGATTTAGTAAAGAATTTTCTAGCTTCTGTGCGATTATTTTCATAGTACAAAAACAATTTTAAAAATGAGTAGCTAAAGAAATAGTGAATGGGAGCCAAATAATATCTATCTCTCCCAGAATTATTTATCATGTATAAATATGTAAAGTATCTATCCATTAAACTCTGGTTCTTAGGACCCACATGCACTCATGTGCACAGACATCCATGTAGAAACACATTTGGAAGTCCTAAAGGGGTATATTATGGTACATTCAACTTAACAAACCATCCTGCACTGCGCATGAGGCTGAGTGCTTCTCCTCTGTTTCTCTAGCATGGATTCTTTCCTCTATGAAGATACACGATATGTAAATTACCACAGCCACGCATCACTCAGTGAAAGGAACAGATTCCAAAACATGCCATGTGAGGGTAATTTCATCATTGTGCAGACCCCAGAGTACTTCGATAAATCTCTTGTGTAGACCCCAGAGTACTTCGATAAATCTCTTTCTTCACTAGCAGATATAATCCCATGGCATCCTCTGTCAGAGATATGGTCCATCATTAGCCAAAATATCATTGTAGGGGAAGGGACCCTCTTCTATTTTTGTGGAAACGCATACAGAATCTTAAATTTTGAAATGATGAATTGTGTTTTATTCATCTGAAATTTCCCTCAGCAAGTCACATGGAGTTTGACATTTGCGTGGTACTCAGAGAAGTATAAGTAAATGCATAAGTAACAAAAAATAAACTCAGAGTGGAATAAATGTTAAAGAATTGACCACACACGAGATCCTCATGACAGGTAATCATATAGGATATTAGGAAAGTTTCATGGACTATTAAGGATCTGCAAGTAATTTAAATTTTCTCAGCCCCATTTTGACTTATTAATCCATGCATTCACTGTGTCTTTACCCCACATCACATCTCGTAATGAACTGTGGGTCACAACAATAAGAAAGGGAAGGTCTTGAGGACAGCAATAGATCCTCAAACATGTGTAACCCCACAACTTTACCTGCTAGATAACAATATATTTCCATAGTTAAATTATAAATACTATGTATAGATAAAATTCTCACCTACAAAAAATCTAACAGGAAAAATTTTTATCCTCTACTGATAGATGAAAAACTAAAACCCAAGGAATTTAAGTAACAAATCACATGTTTAACAAGGAGCTTCCCTGAAATTCAAACCCAGGCGTGTCTCCCCTGAAACTCTTTATTTTTTCCACCATGTCATGTTGCCTTTAATGAAAGGAAGCATAGGCAGAGAGAACTGAGCTGTGCTATGGTGATAATCGTGCCCTTTCTATAATATAGCAAGCCCAGGTCTAATTTCAGGTGTAATATATTAGGGATCTCTTATTGAGCACTTGGAGCTGCTCTCTACCTGAGTGGCCAATTTAGGCGCCGAGGCAACTAAAAATAGGTCTCCTAGACATCTTCCTTTACCCTCGCTCCAGGAGCTGACCACATCACCTCGCCTCACCCCAATTAATTCTGAATACAGAAGCACTTTGGCTACTAGCCATTTTGAGAGCCAGGGAAGCAGACTTCATTCCCAGCCTAAGAATGATTCCAAAACAACACCACACAGAGAATGATGTCGAGTGGAGAACGTGGGCTGGAAGAGATGTTCTCTGACTGCATCATCCAAGGTTCATTTTCCATTAGTAACAAGGCAGCCTGCTTTCCTGGGCTCACTCCAAGCTGATAATAGGTGTTCTCTGGGGATGGCCTTACCTACCTCCTCCGGCAGAGTGGAGCCACTGCAGATCATCTGTGGCCCTGAAAAACTGCTTCTAACAACCCAGGTCTCTGTAGAGTTCTAACCTCTAGACCAATCCTCCATAAAGGGGAAGAATGCTGGCTTCTGGATTCTTCTATGTCCCCTATAAATGAGGGCATTTACCATGTCATCCCAGTCTGCTTCTGTTTTCCATTTAGACACTCCCTTCATTAAAGGCATAAGCAATTGATTTAATTAAAAGGTTAACACCAGGGCAATCTAATCTTTACCCTCCACCTTTCTCATCTAATTTATCCTGGGTTATAGCTTACATTAGAAATCAAGGAGAAAAAATAGGAAAACACTAAACTAATTTTATAGCTGGATAAATCAAAGCACAGCTGGGGAGGCTTAGTGCAGTGAATAGGACACGCATTCGGAATGGAGATTTTTAGATTTTTAATCCAGTGAAAATCTCATCACAATGCTATTTTGGTGAGTCTCTTGTCTGTTTTTTGATCTTTTCTGATCTGTTTTCTGATCTGTTGATCTGATTTGCAAAGTTGCCTCATTATGGGACTCTCTGAAGCATTTATCAAAAATACTTATTTCCAGATCCACCTTATAGGAACAAAATGTGAATTGTCAAAGAGGACAAGGATGACCCCTTGCATAAGGCCGATCAAGTTCAGGGCACTCCGGAAAAATGGGCCTTATGACTTTGTCCATCTCTGGCGTCTTGTCTGCATCTGTCCATGATTATGATGCTTGATCACACCTAGGTTGCATATGGAAATACATTCAAGAGTTCAGGATTTTTTCAAAACTCCTTTGAAGATACCATGAAACAAGGATCAGTGCAAAACAAAATTGAGAACCCAAACAAGCTTATTTCATGTTGTTTCAATCCCCTCTGTTTGTTCCTGCTCTGTCCCTTTCTTTGTCCGTTCTCAAGATAGTCCTCAGTCCAGTGACAGTCTTTGCTTTATCTGCTGTTCCCATTGTGTCTGTCAGGCTTCTGTCTAGCTGTCCCTCCAAACCCTCATGTGCTCATAGGTGGGGCTTTCTGGATCTTGCTGGACCTAGAATGTACAATACTTGGATAAAGAGCCTGCAGAGCTAAATTAGTCCACTGATTGGAATTAGCATGGTTCTGAGTACGAATAATGAAAGCCTCACTCTGGATGTGGGTGGCACCCGTCAATAGGTTTGTAGCCTGGATGGAATCGGAAGGTACAGAAAGAAGGTAAGCTCAGTGTTTTGCTGCCTTCTTCTTCCCACATCTTGAACCATTTTTCAATTGAAATGTCCCTGCCATGTTACCCTGCCCTGGAGCTACCCGACTTTGAACTGAAACCTCTACAAACTGTGACACAAAACAAAGATTTCCTCCCTTAACTTGTGGATGTTAGGTATTTGTCTCAGCAATGAGCAAAGTAACTGCAAAGTAACTGAGCAATACTATGTTTAAAGCACTCATACCCCACTCATCTCTCCTCTTGAAATGATAAAACCATTCTGAATTCTACTTGTTATGTAGTATTGAGAAATAGATATTATTTTTATATTTATATATTACATTGATATTTATATTATATAATATTCTTGTATTATATATAGTTTTGACATAAATTTATTTTTTCAGGCATTTTAGCTAAGAATAGTAACTGAACTTCAAAGAATGTTTTTGTTCAAAACCCTGGAATTGTGAACACCATGTGGATCTGAGACACGGGGTTGGTTTTGACATGCTAAGTTACATCATACCATCAAGGAATAAAATGCATTAATACAACTTTACTTTTAAACCTTGGATGCATAGAACAGATTTACTTCCTACGCTAAAAATTCCTCTCCTTTATCCACATGAGCAAGTATTTTGAGAATTTAATCAAAAATTCATTTATCCCTTTCTGATATTACCTACAACATTATTCCCACTGCCCAGTTAGGAACATCCTTATACCTCAGCTGTTTATGACAGTGAAATCTGATTTGTCCCAATGCAAATATAAGAATAAATTACAACTTTATGAAACATGTACATTTTTGAAAGTTTAGAAAAGAAATATGAGTGTGTCCAAACTATAGATAACTGCATTTGAAAATAATACAGGGCACTTATATTTTATAAACCTGAGTGGAAACATTTGATTTTTAAATAATGTCCCCAGTGTTAAAACCAAATGCTGTAGAATTTCCCTCAGTAAAAACTAGAAAACAATTAAAGGATCATGTTACTGAAAGAGGTAAAATTTAAAGGAAAATATTTTCAAGAATATTTATCCTACTAAGATCACATAAAAACTTACTAGGAAGGACAGACATGTTTTGTTTTTTGTTTATTTGTTTGTTTTGTTGTGGTTGTTCCAGTTTTAGGAAGCAGTGCATAGCAGCTCAAGTCTTGGTCCTCCAATCAGGCATCATTAACTTGAATAGAGGCTCTAATACCCTTAACAGCAAGTTCCTAGAAGGTCAATTAACTCCACACGCATGAGTTTCCTCACTTATGAACCCTGCAAGAACATCACCTATTCAATATGATTTCTGTGAAGAATGAGATTGTGCATACAACCTTTCAATAGTGCCCAGCCTGGCAGGATCTTTCCTTGTCTTCTCTCGGAGCCTCTCAGGGTTAGCACGTAGGCTGCAGGGAGGAGAACAAGAAGCCAGCCACTTCCTGTGAGCTGCACCACGTGCAGGCTGGGAGGGGGACAACCCGATGCTGGTCCTTCCCAGAGCATGGGCTGGAAGACAAGAAAAGCCAAGGTTCCACCTCCCCCAGACACCCAAGTGATCGGCTGATCCAGAGAAACACAGGCTGAGATGATAGCTGTCGAAGTGAAATACAACTTAATGCTTGTAGTGTTTAGTGTTTCCTTGAGTTTACAGGCCTAAGGCTAGTAATCTGGTCATCTATGCAGGGGATAACAATATGCAGTGTAGCATCTATGGGATATCTCCCTCTGAAGCCATTGCTAATTCCCTGTTATCTTGCTTTGAAGTCCTGTATCATTTTCATTGTTTTGTTGGGTTGGGTTTTATTCCATTTTGTTTTGTTTGATTTTATTATATCTGATGGGCAGCTATTTCAAATAAGTTATACTATGGTAGCCATTTTGGATTGACTATTATCTTGTTTTGAAGCCCTTTATTGCATTCATTGTTTTGTTTTTACTGGTTCTGTTCTGTTCTATTTGATTTTTATTATGTCTGAAGATATCTAAAGCTATTTTGAAGACAACAAGAGGCATTATGGTAACTATTGTTGATTTCTTATTACCTTATTTTGAAACCTGCATCACTTACACTGTATTGTTTTGTTTGGTTTTATTCTGTTTTATTTTGCTTAGTTTTATTCCCTTTAAAATAAAATAAAATAAAATAAATTAGAAGAGAAAGAGTGGCCACGAGAGAAAAGTGAGAAAGCATTCTCCTTATCTACCACAGTTTCCCTTGGATAAAGAAAATGAACATTTTCACTGGTGATTCTGTTTTTCTCTTTAATTATTTTTCTTTACAATAATGTATCTTGTTATCTTCAAAATAGCATCAGATATCTTCAGACATAGAAAAAAAAACCAAATAAAACAGGATGGAATAGAACCAATAAAAACAAAAAAATGAATGCAATAAAGGACTTCAGAACAAGGTAATAGTAAATCCAAAATGGCTGCCATAATATAACTTGTTATATTTGAAATAGCTGCCCATGCCATCGGATATAATAAAATCAAACAAAGCAATATGGAACAAAACCCAGCCAAACAAATCAATGAAAATGACAGGACTTCAAAACAAGAGACCAGGGAATGATTAATGACCACAATCCTCAGGAGCAGATCCCCCTAGATGTCACACTGCATTCCTCTATCCTCTGAACCTATGATCAGAACGCTGGCCCTAGCCCTGCAATGTTAGTGAAACAACAAAGCACCACAGGTATCCAATTGCATTTCACCTCCATAGCCATCATCACAGCCTGTGTTTCTTTGGATCAGTCACTCACTTGCAGGGAGGGGGGATTGACTTTTCTTGTTTCACAGAACCTGTGCTGGAATGGGCTGGGGTCTGGCTGTCCCACTGCCAGTGGTGGCTCACGCATGGCACTGATTCACAGGGAGGGTTTGCTTCCTGGTGAATCCTTGTTCTCTTGCCCCACAGTCCACAAATGGCTTCACTCTAATTTTCTGTTTCTCTATCATTTTTATTCCTTGTTGGTCTGAAAGTGAGGTAACAAGGTCTCTGTATGTGAGTCAATTTCATTTGAGAGGAAACATTGTGAAAAGCACTAGCCTAAGGAGTGAAAATAAATTGACAGAATAAATAAGATTTTCATTCACCCGAAACTATTTTAAGAAAAGAAAGAAAGGCACATTTATTTTTTTAAAGCCCACAAATAATTATAAATGTGACAGCTTTCAAGAAGAGGAACAAACAAAATTGCAAAGTGTCTAATTAGTGAAGGAATTTGGGAATAAAATACCTAACTGGAACATGTGTGAGATAAATTTCCATTAGACAAATTGTGATAAGAAGAGGCTATTCCATTTATAAGAACACCATATGCAGGAGGATATAACCATCAAAATCATGACACATAAAAGGAATTCGGAATGGAACAAAAACACACTGGAGAAAGAAGCAGGGTCAGCTCATTTGTGGCCTGGGAGGCCATGTTAAAGATTTGAATTTTTCATGACAACAATGGAAAATCATTTAAAAGTTTTTACGAGGGTGATTAAAAGTTCAGAACTGTGTTTTTAGTAGACTACTGTGGCTGCATTGTACCGAAGTGCCTGGCAAAGGGACAAATGAGTCTATTCGGACAACTCCTTAAATTGACCATGTAAATTATTACAGTTGGTTGGACAAAGGAATATCAGAAGAGAGGAAAAGAAACCAAAGGGTTCTAGAGACATATGGAAATTAGAATTGAAGTGATGAGTGGGAATAGGGAAAATGGAGGAGATTCTGGGTTTAAAGGCTCAGAACAAGATGTTTTTTGTTTCCTGAAGGAGGCAACACTGGAGTAAAAGAATCACAACATGCTATCTGCAGTCTCTCTACAGCCTCTGGGTGGAATGCTGAAATGCAGATGAGCATGTAGGTCTGGAGACTGGAGGAGTGGTCTTGGCTCAGTGTATAATTTTTATCATGGAAACAAACCATAGGAGTACAAGAATTCACTTAGAGAATAGCTACTTGGTGAAAAATAAGACAATATAAAATTGAGCCCTATGAAACTCTAAAGACTCAGTAGCAAACTATGAACTTTATGAAGGAGTTATCAACAAAGCAGGAGAGAATAGAATAGAATCAAATGTTTAGGAGATTTGTAAATGCCAAGCAATGAGATTTATCATTGATTAGTGGCTATACAATCATGGAGGCAACAATGACCACACTTACAGCTATTTTGATGACTTATCTTCATTTACAAGTGATTGGAAAATAAGGAAATCTGGATAATAAATCTGGGAAGCTTTTTCTGTTCTTCTATGAAGGGCAGAATGATAGTTTTATGTTTAAGAATGTAAAGAATGAAGCATATTTAAACCTGAAGATCACTTGACATGAAAAACAAAGATGTTAATCTGTATTTTAGATTTGCCATAACAGTGAAATCAACCAGAGAAATTCTAAAAGGATTGCTTTTAGAATGAGGAGCAACATATTTACATATCCTTCATTCAGCAGAGAGGAAGAATAAGGACATGGAAGTCCTGGTGTAAATTTTAGATGCTTCCCTGTAGACTTATTACTCATATTTCCATTGCCAATGTTTTAATAGAAAAAGTTCACATTTTAAAACATTTTATTTCATTAATAAATTTGCCAGTATATGAAAACATTATATTTTTCAGCATATCTTCACATAGGATTTAACATGGCTGAATAGAGGAAGAGTCACATTGGAGTTCCTCAGAGAAATTCACCTAACACCAGTAATTGGAAGAAAGGGAGGAACATATATCCTGATGCCAAATCCACCTGAAATAAGAAAATTTCCAATCAAACAAAACAGTAAACCAGCCCACAGGCCTGCCTGTGGGAACTTTCCCTGTGCACACAGCAGTAGCCACCGTTTGGGAAATTCCCAAAACACTGATAGACTCCAACAATGTGTAAACTCAAACCATGCAACATGAATTTGGGATACAAGGCCCCTTTCCTCTTTTACCTTCCTCCCAATAGAGGACATTACTCCTTGGCAACAAATTTTGCTGGCATACACGGGGATGAATGACCGGGAATCTAGTCCCTCTCCACGATGCTGCAAGATGCAGGAGCAGAACAAGGGATGTAAGCAGCCTTAGGTCACGAGGGGCAATAAGTGGCAAGTCAGCACTCGCCCCAACCAGCTCCCAGCAGGAGAGAAGATAGACTCAGCAGAGTGGAACACAGGAGTCTGCACAAGGGGCAGAAAGTGTCAACCTCACACAAGACTGTAAGCAGCCTTGGATTGTCCCTGTCTTAAGGTGCCACTGCAACTGGGAGAGAAATACAAGACCCATAGGGTAAGATGTCCTCAGGCCACTGAAGGACCCACAGAAAACTGCTGGCTGAAGACTGTGGTCCCAGCCCTCACACGCAGAGGTCAACATCAGCCCTTCACCCTGCAGTAATCCTACAGCAGACTTCGTGGGAGCTCACCCAGCAGATTTGGGCTCTGACTTGGACTCTACAACAGAACTGAGGGCATCAGAGGAATTTTCTTGTTTTTTTGTTGATGCTGTGTGCTTCCTTGCTTGTTCTGTTTTCCTTTTACTGTTGCTTTGTGTTTGTGTAGTGTGTGTGTAAGTTTTCTCTCTTCTTCTTTCTTGGTTTTTTTTTTTTGTCTTTCTTCTCTTGATATTTTTATATAAATGGATGTTGTCTCTAGTCTTTCTGGTTCACGCCAATATTCTTTTGCTTCTTCCTTCATTCTTTTTCTCCTGTCCTCTTCTCTAGTTTCCCAATGTTTGAGTAATCATATTTTTTCCTTCAGTCTTGCTTCTACTATATTTCTCTTCAATTATTGTTTTCCAATGTCCCTTTAAATTCTGCCTCCCCAAGGTAAAATCAGCTCTACTAAGGGGAAACTCACAGAATACAAGTCCTTGGTTTATTTTGGATTTTGTCATATAAATGTAGATCTTGCTCTTATGGTTAAAGATACCAAATAAATAATTACCATAGTTTGTCAGTCTCTGGGCTGTGCTTGATGTTACTGTTATTGCTACCTGTACTGCTTTAGCAGGGGTGTCATTCCTGTTGTTCCAGTTATTCCAGTTATAGCAAGTTATTCCAGTTATAGCAAAGGTGTCATTCCAGTTATTCTCCTTTGTATGATAGTACTATGATTGTCTGGGGTCATAATCATCACCACAGTCCAGCAGCAAAGGACTGAGTGGTGAACCTAGTAGCAACTTCTCATCTCTTGTCATTTGGGAAGGTAGGACCTTGGGAAAGATGTGAAGGCCAAGATCCAGCTACAGCTAGAAGAAAACTCTGAGGAACAGACATTTCCTAGAGAAGCCATTATAATAGTGATAAACCACTTACCATAAGCAATTTACAAGTACAAACACAGCAAACAAATTAATTTAAACAGAAAAAAGAAAATGATAACATACAGAAGCAGAGTGCAACCCTAGACACCCATCTGATCCAGGACAAGTCCAAAGGACAATTAGAAGAAATCAGAAGCACCTACCTGAATGTTCTCAACATGTTGGCAGCAGCAAAAAAAAAAAAAAAAAAAAAAAAAAAAAAAAAAAAAAAAAAAAAAAAAAAAAAAAAAAAAAAAAAAAAAAAAAAAAAAAAAAAAAAAAAAAAAAAAAAAAAAAAAAAAAAAAAAAAAAAAAAAAAAAAAAAAAAAAAAAAAAAAAAAATTGAAACTATAGAGAAAATTGTATCACAAATAATCTCTTAGGTTAAAAAAAAGAAGATAATAAAAATGAAGGGTGTGCTCAATGAATCTAGAGTAGACACAGATTAAAAAAAATATAGTGGATCTCAGGAAAATGATGGAAACCATGAACTCCCAGCAGAGGAAAGAAATGGAATCCACGAAACAGATTCAAACAGATATCCAACAAATTAAAAATTCCATTAAAACTACAATGAATGAAGCAATGTGAGTACAGAATATTAGATCTAGATGACAAAATTGTAGTTAGTGACCACAAAAAGAAAGATTTCCTAAAATAGCAAGGGAACATGATAAAATAATCTAACAGCTACAAGATGTTGAAAAGAAGAAAAACATAAGACTGATCAGAATAAATGGAAAAACAGGAAATAACACAAACCTCATTAAAAAAGAAAATACGTTCACACAAGTAATGGCAGAAAACTTCCCAAGCATGGAAAAAGACTGTGTCATACAGATGCCTGAAACATACAGAATTTCAAACAGCCATGACACAATACATCTACACCAAAGCATATAATAACCAAGAGTCCAGAATTTCAGAACAGGAACAGAGTATGAAAAGCTGTTATAGAAAAGTAACAAATCACCTGTAAAGGAAATCTCATCAGAATCACAGCAGATTTTTCAACACAAACCTGAGACATTGGAGTGAAGTATTTCAAGTCTGAACGAAAACAACCTTCAATCCAGATTGATGTACTCTGAAAGTTTCTTTCAAAGTCATTTGAACAGTAAGATACTTTGATGACAAAGAACAGCTGAAGAAATCCGTGGTCACCAAAATGTTCTCTAAAATGATCTGAAAGACATTTTATAAAGAGGTAGTAGAGAACCAAATTTGTGAAAAAATGAACTTAGTAGATGTGTACAGAATATTCCACTCCAGAACATCAGAATACATTCTTCTCAGCTGCATATGGGACAGTCACCAAAATAGACCACATGCTAGCTCATAGAACATGTTTAAGTAAATGCAAAGAATTGAAATCATCCCATGAATATTATCTGACCATAGTGCAATGAAACTGGAAATCAATGACAAAAAAATCCACAAAACTACATAAACACATGGAAATTTAATAACATTTTCCTGAATAACAGATAAAATTATGTAGGTAACAGATCAAATTAAAGGAGAAATTAGTAGTTTCTATAATTAAATAAAAATACTGATGCAATGTACCAAATTTTAAGGGACACAATACAAATAGTACTATGAGGGAAATTTATAGTGGTGAACTCTCACATCAGGAAAACAGAAGAAGCTCAAATAGCTTAATGCTAAAGAAAAAATTTCCAGAAAAACAACAAGTCAAGCCCAAAACTCATATGAAGGAGAAAAGACACATTTTATAAATTTTGTTGAGTACTCTAGGAAAATTATTGGTGTTTCTGATAAATTAGGCACATGATACAATGCTTTTTTATTGGTAAAAGGTTAGTTAAGAAGTGTTTTGGAAGGTTATGAATATGTTATGGGAATTTCCATTATTTCTTATGTGAAAGATAGCCTTATAATCAATTTGAGTTACAATCTGCCTTCATAAACAAATTGAGTTCATAAGTCAAGAGTTCACTGTAATTAATAACTTAGCAGTAAAGAAAAGCCCAGATCCTGATTGATTCACTGCTGAATTCTACAAGAAATTTAGAGATCTACTTGTATTACTCCTCAAACTCTTTAATGAAATTAAAAGGGAAGTAATACACCCAATCTCATTCTTGGAAGCAAGTATGATACCAAAACTAGAGAAGGATCTAACCAAAAGAGAAAACTATGGGCCAATGTCCCTAATGAACATAGATAACAAAAATTCTCAGTAAGATACTTTGAAGCAGAATGCAGCAAATCAAGAAGATTATATATTATGACCAACTAGGATTCATCCCAGGAATGCAAGAATGTTTCAAAATATGCAAATCAATGAATGTAATAAGTGACATCAACAGAATCAAGGACAAAAATCACACGATCATCTCAATAGAGGCAGCAAGAGCACTTGAAAAAGTTCAATACCCATTCATGATAAGAGCCCTACAGAAGATTGGAATAGGTGGTTATTGTCACAATCAGATGAAAGCCATCTATTACAAACCAATAGCCAGCATCATACTAAATGATCAAAAACTAAATGTTTATGCTTTAAAATCAGGAACAAGATAAGGATATACACTATCACTGCTCCTGTTGAATATAGTCCTGGAAATATTACCCGGAAAAACTAGACAAGATAAGGAAATAAAAAGAATAGAGATAGGAAAAGAAGTTAAAATATCATTATTTGCAGATGTCATGATACTCTACATAGAAGACCCCAAAACTCCAGCAAAGTATTCTATATTTAATAACCAAATAACTTGATATAAAGTTAACACTCAAAAATTAGTAGCATTCTTGCACACAAACATTAAACTCACTGAGAGAAAAACTAGTAAACCAAACCTTCACAATAGCATCAATGAAAATGAAATACTTAGGAGTCAACTTATCAAAGTAAGTAAACAATCTCAACATCAAAAATAAAGGTGCTCTGAAAAAGGAGATCAAAAAGGATGATAGAAAATGAAAACAAAATTCTTGTTCTTAAGTAGGATGAATTACCAGAGTGAAAAATGGCCAAACTCCCAATATTGATATATAGATTTAATGCATTCTTAATCAAAACACCAATAGCATAGCTCATACAACTAGAGAAAAAAATCCTAAAATTTATTTGGAACAAGAAGAGACTTATAATATCGAAAATAATTGTGTCAGCAAAAGGAAGGCCAGAGGTATCCCAATCCCTAACTTGAAATCATATTCCAAAGAAATGAAAAAGGTATGGCACTGGAAAAAACAAAACAAAACAAACAAACAGAAGAATCAGACCTAAACAGACCTAAATGGAACAGATTAGAAGATTCAAAAAGAACTACACTCAGCCACCTTGTCTTCAAACACAGTTCCAAATACCTTTACTGGGAGAAAGACAGCCTCTTTAATAAATGGTGCTGAAAAACTGGCTTTCTACATCCTGAAGACTAAAACTAGACCCATGTCTCTCACCACCTGCTAAAGTAAAGTCAAAATGGATCAAAGATCTAAATATTTAAACAGAAACACTAACTCAGCTGGAATATAGAATAGGTAGAAAATCTTGAAGACATAGATTCAGGCAAAGACTGTATGAACCTCAAAAATAGTAAATTTTACAAAGGATCAATTACTGGAATCCCACCTTATTAAAAATTTTTTGCCTAGCAAAAGATATCATCAACACTGTGAAGAGATAACCCACAGAAAGAAAAGGAGTTTTGTCAGCTGTTCCTCATAGTACTAATATCGAGATTATATACATAAAAAAATTAAACTTCTCAAATTTAAAGATCTAATCCAAAAAGAGGAATCTGAAATTAATAGATACTCGTCAGATAAAGAAGCAGAAATGGCAACTAAATATATGAAAAAAAGTTCAACATTACTGAATATTTGAGAGATGCAAATTAAAACAAAGCTAAGTTTTTTTTATCTCACTCTAGAAACATGGCTACTATCAAGAAATCAACCAATAACAAATGCTGGCAAGCCTGTGGGGGAAAAGGAACTCTTCTCCACTGTTGGTGGGAGTGTAGACTGGTGCAACCACTGTGGAAATCAGTGTGGAGATTTCTTTACATGGTATGACTTCTATTTGACCCAGCTATTCCCCATCTTAGAGTCTTGCTAAGAGAATTAAAAGCATCATACCACAGACGTATATGCACATCAGTATTTATAGCACCATCACGGTTTATAATAGCTAAATCTTGTAAATAGCCCAGATGTCCATACAGCAATGCTTGTATAAAGAATATTTTTTAATACAATGAGCACTACCCAGCCTTAAGGATGTATAACTTGCGACATTTCTATGTAAATGCTTACATATTTAGATTATATTCTTAAATAAATCAGACACACATGTGTAAATATCAGATTGTTTCTCTAGTGTGAAAAACCAAAAGTGTAAATAAGGCCAAAATATAGAATAGATCTTGTGAAGTGGGAAGAAAATTTTCAAATGGGAAAGAGACTTAGGGAGAGGAGAAGAAGAAGGAAGGGAGGGAAGAGAAAAAATTTGCAAAAAGAAGGAAAAATGGAAACAAAATTTTTGTTAATATAGAGGAGGAGAGAAGTTGAAAGGAGGGTAGGGGAATGGGAAAAAAAGAAGAATCAAGAATTATTATGTGCAGTTATGAGTGTGGTCATGATTTATACCTAAAATGTACCAATAAATTTAATTAATTTTAAAAATAAATATCTTCACTTGTAACAAGAGTTGCATATTTGCTTGTTCTGTGTCCAACAGGGTTTCATGTGTTAGTTCATGAAATGCATCCAGAAGTGTAAACACTTCACCCAGCTCACAATGATATCAGACACAGGTATGCAATGTTTTCAGGTTCTACAGCAACACATCTGAAGCAAGTTTTCTGAATATGGACTGCCTTGATTCCAAAGCATTCCATCTCAATTCTTTCCATTAATGAACAAAATTCAAGCACACAGTCTGCAAAGTAGAATCAATTATTACTTTAGTTCCTGAGTACTTGAGTCCCTGTGAATGGTTCAGATTTTGTACAACATAGATAAGGTTTGTCTCAATTCAACATTCCAAATCTGAGACTCCTTGATATCGTCAAGCCCATCTTGTCACTGCAATTTAACAAATCTTCTAGATATACTTAAAATGTCAAACTACAACCTTTTTCTTTTCTGCTATTTTATATTTTTCTATTTTCTCTTTAATACAAAATGTCAAAGGATAAGTTTGTATAACATAAGAGATACCGCCAAGTACAAAAGTACCAGGGACATCACACCTCAAATCCCCACGTGGTGACTGCATTATCAAAGGCCAGCTGAAGGAACCAGCAGAAAGTACAATGGGAGGGATGGGTTTTGCTTTGGCTTTTTTTTTTTAATACAGAAATTTTGTCTCTTTTCCTTGTTTCTTAACTCATACTATGATACCTGTAGATGTAGATTTTTCTTTCCAAGCAATGCTTTTTTGAAACACTCCATCACACTCTTTTTCCAGTTCCTTTTTATTTTCAAAACAAACACCGCTTCAAAGTGACATCATATACTTTAGTTCTTCATGTTCTCCAGCTTGTTTTCGGAGTTTTAATCTTTCCCTGTCTATCTTTCTTAAAAACAATCCCAATAAAAACGAAAGTTAAGCAGTCAATCTGTACTCACACCATCTTAAAAATAGAAGGCTCATGGGATGTTCAAGGAAGCAAATCAAAGAGGATGAGCTGCAAGTTTCTTTTTTTAAATACATAGAGTTTTGGTAACTGGTGACAGCTCGTCATTTCACATTCATTGAAAAGTCGCTTTTCTGATTATAAAAACATTTGAATAATATAGATAACACAAAATATTCAATAGCTAGAAAAATCTCATAATCTAAAAATATATGTTCTTACATTTGTATTTTTATATAGATCTGAACATAAAAGAATTTGCATTACTGATTTTCTTGTTAGCAATAAAGAACGAGTAATATATTTTTAATGTTGGTAATGACTATCATATTTTAATCCATCACACTGTATTCAGTTCAATCAACCATGTCATGGTTAAACATGTATCTCACTTCAAAATTCTTTTGTTTCAAATGCTACTATGTCATGAACATATTTTAGTGTATTTTTTCATAGACTACAATTGAGAGAACTAGATCAGTGTTCCCTGGCATTTTCACAACTTGTGAGATTGCTTTACTAAATGCTGCCACAATTTGAAGATTTCAACAGTGAATGACTAACAATGATCTTGCTATGGCAAATGCTGGGACTGATGAGAACAAATAAGTTTTTAGTGACAAATAGTTTACTTTTAAACAATTAGTGTGCACTTAGTACACTGAAAATACTATTATTTTAAAAAAACACGTAACAAGCACATTATTTCATTCAGGAATTCATCCCAAAATGGTGAGCTAAATTTACAGGCAGGGTGTCAGAGGCCAATGCCAAGCAAGTAAATTTCCTAGGTAGAGTCACTGAGACCGTAATCCATATACCACAGTCTGTGAGTTAGCTTTCCGTTTTTCCCTTCTGCCTCACGTGCGTGCGTGATGAACCCCACCCCAACACCCACACACTGCTGCTGTAGCCATGTACCCTCTGCTGCAGCTTTAGGGACAGTCTCCGACCGCCAGCTAGCTACATTCCCTTTCTTTTATTTGTCATACACTTTACTTAAGATGGTTGCTACTAATCCCTTTTAGTATTAGGTCTAGGTCCAGAATGACATCACTCCTGTGGACTCAGGCAGCCCTTTACATTTTTGAACTAATGTCTTAATTTTCAGGAGGAAAATACAGAAATTCACAACCTCCAAAGTTCTCAGTTCCTTTTATCCTAAGTAAAACAAAATACCAGATACCTGAAACTTCCCGGAGGAGAGGTGTATTTTGGCTCAGGTTTTCAGGCTTGAAAGCCAAAATTTTGGCTTCAGCTTCCAAACAGCTGGCTCCAAAGCAGAAAAGGCACAGTGGAAGGGTCTGCCCCAAGGGAAAACTGCCAGCCTCAGGGAGGCAGGAAGCAGCGGAGAAAAGGGAGAGACACCCTTCCAGGTCACAGCCTCAGGGACCCCCTCCTCCCACCAGGCCCCAACTCCCTATGTCATCCTCAGCTTTGATGCCCTCATGATCCAACTATTTTCCCAATGTCCTGTTTACGAGCACTTGAAGCTTAGCTTTGGGAGGTCATTCTCCTTTAACGCCAAGACACCCAGCAGAGTTCCGTGTATGCACCACTGTTCACTCACTTAGTGTCTTCCGCTCTTATATTCTGCCTTCCTTGGTCACATATCATTATTGTCAGGTGGTTCATCAGAACTATTCAATGAGATCTTATATTTATCTTTCAGTTTTCCAATAAGTTATTTAAATGATTTTATAGAGTTCACCACATGTAATTAGAATGTGAACACCTTAATTCACTTAGTCACCATTAGCAGCTTTCATTTGCTCTTGTATTTCCACTGCTGCATTTTGAAGTTATCTTTTGAGATATGGATATAAATTTTTAATAATCTATTTAAGAAAAATTCTACAAATGCTTCTATTCTAGCATAACTATTTAAATGATTTTATCCTATTTCATTACTTTCTCTATATACATAGAAGGTACATATTTTATTAAACTTTAAAACCACATTACATGCTAATTCTTCCTTAGAATGTCATGAAAATTTTAAGACTACATTTTCAAATCAGACACAAGTTTAAATATGGCATGGATTCTCTTATAAGAGAAACGTAAAATACAAATAGTTTAAGGAGTAAAACAAAAGATAAACTAATAGAAAACAGGCAAGTAGACTTTTTGCAAATAGGAAAGGGATCAAGAAATGAAAGAAGGGAGATTGGAGGGGTGAGGGTGGGTATGAAAAAGGATTTAAAATGTGCTGTGTACATCTACCAGCTCCCCATAAAGAATGTAAACATTATGCATTGCAAACATAAGCTGATAATAAACAAACAAACAAACAAAGGAATTAACTACATTTTTCCCTCCCGTATTTAGTATCAGCAGTGGCTGTATAAGATTTCATGACATGGTCACATATTTGCCAACGCAAGAGAATTAATGAGTAGATAACTTATTAGTTTTTTCTCTTAGAGCTATTCTAAACATATACATATGCTTCTAAGAGTCTATGTTTAGAGATACTCCTTAGTAAATGATTCACAATCAGCAGAAATTCCTGAGGAACACTCCATGAGAGTGATATTAAAAAGAAACAAAGCAGAAGCATCTTGGCAAATGTAAACATCATAATTACCTTTCCAGAGTACATGGCTAGGCCTGCAGATTTTGTTTGTTCAGAAGCAGTAATTGTACATATATGGGACATGATTCAGTGATTTGATGCAACCTTCTCTGAAAGATAGCTGAAATTTCAGATTCTGGTTTCATTGTAAGTTTTTAATCTCTGAGCTAGAATTTCTAGAACAGTTAGGAAAGCTGATGGATCACAAGGTCCTGTGTTGGAATAGTTTGGAAGAGACAATGCAATGGGTGGCTCCTTTTGTCAGGTGATTTTTATGGGAGATGAAGTTGAGCCAATAGTTGGTCTCTTTTTTTCAAGGTCTAAATGTCCAAGTGGAAAAGTATCAGACTAAACTAATGCTTTCAGGCAGGGCAGAAGAAAATCCAGTCCCAAAACTGATTTTCTCTAATTTCTCACATTCCTAGAACAGTGACACTAGAGGATGCCTGTAATTTTTTTTAAATGCAATAATTTATTGTTTGAAGATGGAGCAAACTTTAGATGTAGCTAACTTATTCACATATCCATGCACAATCCATTATGTTCTGAAATGAGCTTGAAAGGAAATATTTCTATGGATGTGGTGTTGCTCAATACAGTCCTTTAACATTTGTATGTCCAGCCTTATTTTGAGATCTATAAGGGTGTTAACGCTTGTAAGTTGTTAGAGACAAGTATTTGCTTAGTACCACTTATGCGAAAGAATTTGTCGTAAGTTATATCCCGTCAAAAGAATGTCTCATGTACTTGTAAATGAAGTGTAGAGATCTATATGTCATTTTTATAGTTTACCATATCTTCAAAAATGTGAACTATTTTAAAAAATCATCCATATGTGGCCAACTGTACTGCTTTTGCCTTAAGAACTGAAGAAGTTGGAGACACTACAGTTGAAATTTCTTTGTCTTCCAAATCACTCCCTAAATAAGTCAAACATGGTATTCTACTTCCTTCTGGGTTCAAACAATGATAAAATGATGCCAAGAACATTCAAAAGGGAGGAAACCAAATGTGATTGCAAACAATTATAAGTTAATACATTTTAAGGAATTATAAATCCATTATTCTTGTATTACGATGCTAGTGGGTACAGTCTTTAAAGTCTAAATATGAAAATGATATTATTTCAGGTTAAAATTTTGTGTCCTTCACTTATACTCCTTTTTGATCAACCTAAATTACAGACAACACTGGTACTTTCACTATGTGTTTTTATTATGTCTGTATGTATCTCTTGTACCCAATGGGCATTCCAGTTTACTGGAAGGGCCAAGTATTTTCCACCACAGGGAGTACAGGCTCACAAACTGATATTTTATCACTGGAATTCCCTGCTTTCTTTCTAGGACACATGGGCTCTGTTTCATCAGCTGCAGATTCACTGAGTCTTATTCACACTGAGTTTTGGGAGGAAGAACCCATTTCTTCCTGATCTAACTTTACTAGTTCAGTCTTCATTAGTACCTATTTAGTGGCTTTGGCACCAATTTGACCACGTGTAGGAACCTTAAAAACAGGTGAGAATGTCTTATTTCTCTGACACTCAGTGAAACTGTGTTGCCTCTTGTTTACAAAGAGGATTTCTGTATGCAAGTTGACCACAGAAAACGTTTCTACCTACATCAGCGACAGAGTCCGCAGAACTCTGTAAGACATTATGAGCATCAAATATGTCTAGGATATTGCTGAAAGAGAAAAGAAGTATAACGCCTTTATCAATTCCTCATGATCTAGTGTTGTAAAAAATTAACCCATGTGGGCAGAAGAAGATGTAACTGCATGCCCTGATTATACCTCTTCATCATAGTAGCCAACTAACCTGCATTGCTGAATCAGTTCAAGCAGAGAAACATATTTTTTCTTACATTAAATCACGTTTACTTTTTTTCTTACAACACACTAAGAAGTGATGTTATAATCTTTTTCTATTGCCTGTAACCGTTTTTCTCTAGTCTTCTCTGTTTTAAAATGGCTCAAAAATGTAAACTTAGATACCCAGATGAAAACTTTGATCAACATTAAGCTGGATGTATGCTCTATTCACCTACATCCTTCCCCCCAAATCCAATTGAATTCTATCCAAACCCATAAATCTGAAAGTGCACACTGGTGATATTAGACTCAGACTGAGTCCAGTTCTCGTTATTTCCCAATTGATAACTGCTAGAACCAAGATATAGATTTTGAAATTCGTTAATCATATTTTCTTAAAAACAAGAATAGGATAGAAATACTATTGTATGTAGACTTTCAAGAGTATATCAAATACATTCTTAAGAAACCAACTAAGGTTTTCTACACTCAGTATTACTTTGAAGAAAAATTCTTCATGTTTGGAAAGATGAGTTGACACTTTTTAAAATAATAGTTTTATTTAAAGAAAAAAAAGCAAAACAGAAAAAAGGGTAGAAATAACATAGAATTTCAAAAAAATAAACAGTAAGAACTCACTAGTTGATAAATTACATAGTGTCATCTTAGAAATAGTTGTTCAAGTTACAAAATTAAAGTATACAAAATGGACAAACAGTGAGACTGCAAACAGTTCTGTTCAATGATCCAACAAAAACTTAGTAATATGTTTATCAATCCTACACACTAAACATACATGCAATTGTATCCTTTAGAGCACTTTCTTTTCCTCTCTTTTTTATAACAGCAATTACACATTTTGGGATTTATTACTCCTACAGTTCCTATTACTTTTTACACTAGAGAAACAATGTGATATTTATAAATGTGATTCTTACTTATTTCAGTTATGAAGAAGTCTCAAGTTGCCTCCATTTATCTGTGAAGGCCTCAAGATCATCCTTTTTTATAGCTGAGTAGTATTCCATTGTATAAAAATACCACATCTTTTTCATCCACTCTGTGGTTCATGGGCATCTTGGTTGTTTCAAAGATTTAGCTATCACAAATTGGGCTCCTATAAACATAGGTGCACATATATCACAGTGACATGAACTTCTGGGAAGATAACCAGGAGGGGAATAGCTGGGTTGAATGGAGCTTCCAATCTTAGTCTTCTGAGAAATCACCGTACTGATTACCATAGTGGTTGCACCAGTCTGCACTCCCACCAACAGTGGAGCAGTGTACCTCCAGCCCCAGCAGCCTTGCCAACATTTGTTATCAGTTGATTTCTTGATGGCAGCTATTCTTTCGTGACTTTCTTTATCTAGGAATCACATCATGCCAAAGAAGGGGTGTTATCTTGGGAGATGGAGATAGAATCAGCAAGTTCAGGAAATGCAATTTCCTGGGGAAATATACGTCTAGTAAGTTTAGCACCAAGTTTCTGAATTCCAGTACCAACAATTTGGTCTTACTTAATCTCTAATCCTTTTGACAACATTCAGAGTGATACATTTCTCCCCCTCTCTCCCTCTCTCTCTCGCTCTCTCTGTCTCTGCCTCTCTCTCTGACTCATTAGAGTCATGTGTGTACATGTGAATACATTCTTTCCCATCTGTTTTTTCGCTTACAAATAAATTTCAAAACAGGGTTTATTGTGCCTGTTTTTCTGCATGTATTGAAAGCAAATTCCCTCGGACGATGAGGAATTGGGATATAGTCTCTGAAATGTGCTTTTATTTAAGAAGACAAGCTGTTGTCCACAACAAACAAGTTGAAGTTGTCAAACCTGTAGGAAAAGTGTATTGAAGTGTATTGCCCGATTCTGTGACAACACCAGGGTCTTGCTGCATCTGTGAAGAGTCTGTATGTGAAGAATGATCAACAGCCCCAACCACAGGTGCGGGAAGCCAAAGCTGAAGTGTAAAGACCCCAGACTGAAGGGACAGCGAGCGCTGCACAAGCACTTCAGACTCTGAGCGCTGCGCGTCACTTTGCTCACCTCTTACTTGGGAAACCATGTGCAATTTGGTGCCACCACAGATGAAACGATTGAAATGATTTGCCATCTATATCCTGTACCTACAGTGGGGTGAAAACCTAACAGATGCGCGGTATTCTGAAAACCAAATCTCAAAACCACAAAGTGTTAATTTTTGAGTGAAGTATTAGAAATAACTAATGTGAAAACATGTTGATTAGAGGAATAATATACTACCCCATTTTAACTGTTAATGCATCTATGAGAATTAGTTCATCTATAAGAGATGGCCTAACTGACATTTAAAGAAAAAAATATTTGGTATTTTTACACAACGGAAGCTATCCTTACCCAAAGAACAGTAAGACAAGCAAATAAACAAATAACCTTCCAATACATTTTGCTTTCTCACATCTTTCACAACTGTGTTGTGGTCTGATTCACAGCTACACGGCCTGTCCGTTTGGAGACCACTTGTACTTCTGGGTGTCTCCTTCCAAGTACTCTTATTAAATAAAAGATACAACCACACCATTCTCCCCCTATCAGCTCCCTGCATGAGTCACTCACCCTAGGAAATTCTCTTGCCAGAGATAGGCTCAAGTCTTCTCCCAGGTGTGGATTCCTAGTGCCTTGGAGCTGTTTCCCTCACCATGCAAAGCAATTATAACCCATTGTCTGGTAGGAACAAAATATTTAATCACCAGTATTCAGGAGCCTTCCTGGTTGCTCTCCTCAGCCTGCCTACATTCTGGCTTCCCTTGTGCTCAGCCAAGTGTGGAGTGAGTCAAGGAACTAGATAAATTATAGGAGTTTACGGACATAGAAAGAGAGGGGTTGGGGTCAGGAAGAGAAGGAGAGAGAGAATTAATTATTAAGCAAATGGGGAAGTTTTTAACAAAACAGGAAAAACACAAATTGGAGTGTCTAAGTCACTTTCTCATTGCTGAGACACAATAATAGACCCAGAAAGGAGAGGTTTATTAAAGGAGAGGTTTATTCTAGCTCTCAGTTTGTAGAGGCTTCAGTCCATAGTTGGCCAGCTCCTAGCCAGAAAGACCAAGGCAAGGACCTGCAGAGGAAAGCTGTTTTGTCTCCGGATACCCGGAAGCACAGAGAAAAGAGAGGAACAGGGTGGGCAGATGTATCTTTCCTGTGTTAGGGTCTCAGGAATTGCCTTTTCCCATCAGATCCCACTGACAGCACTGGTGAGTACAGAACCCCATAGTCTGGTTACCTTCCAAATATATGAGGGTTAAAGAACTATTTTGTTTTATTTTATTATTTATTTATTTTGGTACTGGGAATCAAACTCATGACCTTGTTGTGCTTGCCAGGCAGGCACTTATACTGCTGAGCTAAATCCCTGATTCTAAACAGCCATTTTAGATCTATACCACAATAGCAATTTTTTATATTATTTTTGCATGTTTTCTGTAAGTTGGAAGTATGTCGTAATAAATGCTAAAATGTGTACAACCCTGAAAACCTGCCACAATGCTGAGTCACAGGTTGTGTTTTGTGTTTATGTGCTTCTTTATTGTCTGGTTGGGAAGATAATGAAGGCTCTTTATTTCCTCTCATCAGGAAAATGAGAATTAGTCTATGATATCCTATGTTTTTAAAGGAAGTAAAACAGGCAATAATTTAAATATCTAAAAGCACTTTATTCAGAAGATGTTTTCAACACATTCTAAATGGCATTACCCAATTCATAAACTATACTTATCTTCCAAAGTTCAGAGGGCATAAACTATACTTATCTTCCAAAGTTCAGAGGCAGTTATCCCTGGGTATCTGATGCATGAAAAGATCTTGGTACAAAATTCTGGACAAATAAATGAATCATATCTTGCTCTTTATTGTACAGTCTTTCAGTAGCCTGTCTTTTGTATATTATTGTATTTCTCAGAGCATACCAGAGCACACAGACTATTTAAACACATACTCAGTAAATCATTTAGCATTTACACATTTATTTACTCATTTTGTGATGTCATGGTTTCACAGAAGCTAGGAAAATACTCTGATCACTGAGCTATCACCTACCTCTAGAAAGTTTTAGCCATGAGTTGTAGTGCAAAACAGTGAGAGGTAACACAAACAACTTAGAATTACTGTATTTAAAACAAAATAGTTTATTCATGGGCACTGGAACTTTATTTTGCTGTAGTTGTTTTATTTTGCAAGACATAAGACATTATTTTTGCTAATTTTTTTGCCATTATAAAATGTAAAAAACGGGCTAAAATATACCTTAATGATGGAGAGCTTACTTGTCCTATTAGGGGCTCTAGGTTCACTTCCCAGCAGTACAAAAGCAAGCAAATAAATAAATATATACAACCCATAGCTTGTGTGTGATACAAAAACAGCAGCAGGCCAGTTTTGGTCTGTAGATCAAAGTTGTACTGTTTCTTGGTTTGTTTTGGCTTATTTTTTCTCATGCGGTATATGGAAGCATGGAGATAGCTCAAAATAGAAATAATATTTGATCCAAAATTAAAGATAGCACAGTATAGGAATACATGCATATCCCTGCTATAGTGGTATAATTCACAATAGCTAATCAGAGAAAAGAGGCTGAATACCTGTTAACAGATGACTGGATAAACATAATGTGCCATATCTATACAATGGAATAATACTGAGTAATAGAAAAGAAAGAATTCATGTGTATTGGAGAAAAGTGCATGGAACTAGAGACCATCATGTGAAGCGAAATGGCCAGAGGACTCACGGTTAAGTGTCTTATATGAGAAATCTAATATAAAGATTGATTAATTGATTAGTCAATTACAGGAGATATGAAAGGAATCTAGAAGGTAGATTTTTGGTGTTGGAGAAGAAGAGTGGGGAGTGGGGAAAAGGGAGAAGAGTGTAGCAGGGTTGAAAATGCTGAAGACGTATTGAATACATGTACTGATTTCCCGGAAGAAACCTCTCAGTTCTATGTTACCGACCTTCTGTAGTTTCAAATACACAGCTTACTATATACTACCATCCTGCACTAACAGGTTGGGATTAATAACACAGAGTCCTTGACCAAATCAGCTACTTTTGATGACGTAAATTATAAAATCAAAATGGTAAATCAATTTGTCAAAATGATATTGACACATGAAATTCTACATATTTTAGGGTACTACATAATATTTCAATTCATGAATATATTGTGTGACAAACTTTTATTTCAATGCTAAATGTAAAAGCTTGGAAGACAAAACCTTAACAAATAAACTTTCAAAATAAAAATATACATAGTTTGTGTTTTACACCAAAGGAAACAGCTGAGGTTTTCTCTTCTTTTTTGGCTTGTGGTTCTTTTCTTGCTTGCATGCCAGCCTTCTTAAATTGTGTGAGGCTGAGAGCAATGCTGCCTACCTCTGTATTCAGTGACACATCATGAAATTTCTAGTCAGATCACTAATCTTGAGTTGCATCAAGATACATTCAACTCAAAAGATTTCATCTCACTATTCCTATGAACTTCTCAGTAGTTACAATTTTGAATGAAACATTTCTCAGCTTCAGCTATACCACAGTCTCTGACAGGAATTTGCTCTAAGACCTCCTGGTGGATACCTAAATCCATTGACGTTTTATTTCCTGGCATGAAATGTTGCCGTATTTGCAAATATCCTATGAACTTCCTCCTATGTTTAATACCATGCTAGATTAGTACCTAACGCAATACAAATGCATCACACTATCTTGCTTAGGAAATAATAAGGCAAAAAATCCATATATGCACAGTATGGATGAATTTCTCCCAACTATTTTTGATCCAAACCTGGTTGTATCCACAGACGTGGAACCCAAAGATGCAGTGTGATGATCATATACTGTGGTAAGGTTCTCTTGCTGTTTGAAGGCATCTGTCCTCAGCAGTATGTCATGACCTCCTGAAAAACAGAGATTATGCCTAATTAATCTGATAGCTACAGTGCCTCTCAGAGCTATTACACAGAAAACACTTGATGAATAGTGACTAAAATTACTTTGGAAAATACTATCCAGATAAAAATACATAGGTCAGAATGCTGTATCATTAACCTTGGAAATATGTTTACTAAATTGTACAGCTTAAAATTGTTTCTAAATCTTTAAGTTTTTCATTATAGGAGGTAGGTGGTATGTTCATTTTAATAGTGAACAAGATTAATGTTATCCAATATATTTGAGGACTACAGATGTTTGTTATTTAAGGTCTTGTGTGATTTTTTTTTAATTGCCACAATGCCAGAGATACAAGCATATTTTTAGAAGATTCTCAATAGAGGGTTTTTTCTCTTTTGACATTTTGTCCTGCATCCCTTCTACCCTTTTGCCCAAATGAACAATAATTTGACAACCTCCGAAATGTCCCACACTGCAGCTTGAAATCTGTTCTGTGCTTTTATCCTCCTGCTAGTTAACACACCCCCTGCTGGTTCTAAGCTAACATTCCTTGCATCTTATTAAAAATGTCAATAAAATCATATTATAGATATTTTTCCTATTCTATGTTGATTTAAATGAAAAAGGGATAAAAGGACATAAATGCTAGGGATTAGGTTACATGGTAAAATAATCCTTTGAAATCAGATCTTTCTCCTTCATAATGTTTATTTCCTGACTAAATCCACCTTTGGAAAATGTTATAAATTTGTAGAAGAGTTTGCACAGTCAAGCCTGGCACCGATCTGCTCAGGTGTTGGCCTGGCTTACTTAAAGATCAGGTATGCACTAGGGATGGAGAAGGTACCTGCTGTTCTTCATTAATTTCAGCAAGCTTGGCGAGAGCACAGGGGGTGAGGAGACAGTTATTCCCTGGAGACAGGAGGGTTTCAGTAATCCTGGAGATTTTCTTTTACATAAAAGTCAAATTGTCAGTTACAGTTGAGCCCAAATGCAGAAATTAAACACAAACCTGATAAAGGCAAGATGGTCCCACGTTCATGCCCAGTGTGGACTTATGTAGCGCAAGTCTCAAAATCGAAACAGAGAGGGGAACAGGCAGTGCTGGGGATGCAGCTCACTGCAAAGGCCCTGGGTTTGATCCCAGGTATGAGACACATACGCACTCACACGTGCATGTACACACAGATACACACACACACGCATGTACACACATGCAGTTGAATTGTCAGAAATATTTGTGCTCACATGAAGAAATTAAACATAGATCTTTCTGAGTAGATTTGTTTTATTTCTGAGTACACAAGGCCCTAAACAATGGGATAAGAGGACAGGATTCTGAAGTCAGGAATACAAAGTTGGAATCTTCTTGATTACTTTGAGTTAGTGAAATGTTGCTTATTCTGCACAAGGCTCAGTGTCCTCATCCTCCAAGTGTCGAAATCACTGACTTGAGCATTCTAAGAGAGAAAGTGAAGTCAAAATGTCTGTTGTAGACTGATATTTAGTAAGTATCCTCTGATTTTCCTCTAGAGCAGCTGAACAGCAGTGGCTTAAACACACGCATTGCTGTGCTCAGTGTTCTGGTGAGAAGTCAGGAAAATGACCCTTTCGTCTTAGGCCTTTTCATCATCCTAGGTATTTCCTCGTGGTCTTAAATGAGTTACTTGGCCAGGTCTTAGTTCCTTGTCTCTGTTGCTGAGATAAAATAGCAGAGGCCCAGCATTAAAAGGAGAAAAGTTTATTTAGCTTACAGTTTGTACATGTTTCAGTGCATAATCAGCTGATTCCAAGGCAAAGTGACTTGGGCAGAAGGGGATCACAGAGAAGGAACCATTCACGGCAAGCAGAAGACAGCAAGAGCAAGAACGGCACAGAAGCACTTTTCTGCCCCTTTTACTTACCTAGGCTACATCGGTAGGTAGCGCTCACACCCATAATCCTCGTGCCCTTGATCCCAGCATTGCACCTTGAATCGCTTCCAGCATCACAGACTCTGGGTCCAGCCATCTCTCAAAAACAACAACAAAAAAATCTAAGACTGGATGAGGCTTCGGGGGGGGGGGACACATCTTGATATAAGCTGTAACAGACCACACCCTTGTGTGCTTAAGAGATACTTTCCATGCTACGGGGAAAACTGCAGGGATAGTGAGCTTTTGATGATGTGAAATTTTCTCCTTCCCCATGAGTCTTATTGATCACAACTGGGTCTCACACCAAGGACCAGAAAGTAACTCTCCAGGGAATGCAATAGATACAGTAGGGTCACTACTGTCATGGATTCTTCTCCAGTCTGCTTTTGCAGTCAAAGTAGCTGGAATTTGATGCTGATTAGGAAACCAGTATCTGCTACTTTAATATACTTGAAAAAATAAGGTGAGGTTGTTCCTCTTCTATAAGCACTCATTCACAGTACTTATTTATGCAATCTTCCCACCTAGAAATTGGGGAAAGTTTAAGAATCTTGAACACATTTGTGTCATTTTTGACATTTAACCAAAAGCAAGTGACACAAGTTAGGCATGTAAGTGTGTCTCGGTAAGTTAATGCTGGTTGACTGACTTACTGTGATTCTTTGAATAATGAATTATTTCCCTTAAGAAAAATGAGATTTTTTGATGTTTGCATGTATTTTTACTCCAGAGATGAATTGGGGAGAAAAATACATGAGAAATCCAGTGATTATGGATCTTCTTTGAGCTAATGCATAACATTTATCTTCTTTGAGCTAGTATATATCATTTTTGAGTAGGTTTGTAAAACAAAAGTATTGCTACATGTATGAGTCTATTAAATATGCACAGATACCAAAAACAAGATTTCTCAGAGTTCACAAGCTGTAGGTGTAGGGACTGGATCTCAGAGAGGCCAGTTTTCCACTAAGGATGTTACATTAATAACCTTCAATGTCAAGACTCATGCTCAGAATTTCTAATTTTGTACTCAGAATATTTTTCATTTCACTACTTCAAACTTGTCTTTCTGCAACATAAAATATATCACAAATGCCTTCTTCATGATTACAAGCAGAAGCTCTTCTAGAAAGAGACAGAAATAAATGAAGAATAGCTTTCTTCTCGATGTCTGTTTTTGGATGTGACATGGTTGGGTTTGTATGTGCTTATACAGATATTTCAGAGTGTGAACTCCCACTAAAAATACAACTAAATATTTGAGAAATATAGATTAGGAGAATGAACTATCAATATGTTATCGAAAATTTCATTTCTATTGATTTTTCGCGCAATGGATATGCTGACTTCCACGGTATATTTAATAAGGACAACTGCCCACAAGCCACCCTCTGAAACTGGTGCAAGGTGGAGAATGGGGTCAGACAGAACTTCTGAAAGAGCTGACAGGGCCTTTGCCTGTGACTTGCTATTCAGCATCCACACTTCTTGCAAACTTCCTATATATGCTAAAGGCTCAAACTTGAAGACTCATCAAGAAACTTTACTTGAGAAACCGCTGAGAACCAGGTAAACATGAACAGAAGCATTGCACAGTAATCAACAGAGACCTCGATAGTGAGCTTCCAGCTGACTTTCGACTCCACCATCCACCAGTGTAAAGGAGCAGGGAAAGGGCAGTATGCGTAAACAGCACGGCATACCTGACAGCCCACAGGCCCGTGTGCCAGACAAAGGCATGGAAATAAATGGCAGTTTCACTGGTATGGAGTAGGTGACTGTTTTTGCTGTCAAAGGTGAGTGCTGTGATGAGAAAATTGAATTTGACTTAGAATTAAAAGAAGGAAGTGGTGAAGAGAGGTTCTAGCCAATTTTTCTCAACACGTGCCTGAAGTCCATAGACACTAATAGCAATGTCCATCCTTCTGCAAAGTAGAAATCTGTCTTCATCGTAGAAGGTTTGACTGTCCTGTTAAGGCCAATACACCTGAGTTGACCTGACCTGAGTAACAAGCTTCTTGCTGCGGGGATGACTCATTATGCCATCTGCCTTCCCAAGGGAAGTAACCTTTCTCAACCTAAAACCTTTATACTACTTATAGTCTGGGGAATCTGGCACAAAATCACCTGCTAATTTTTATTCTTATATGGCTGTTTTCACGTGTTTACATCTTCCCTAGGTCCTTTGGAGAGCAGAGCTTGTTTCTAGTTCTTACACCCTGTGGCACATTACTGAGCACACTATAAAGAGAGGGAAAAAAACAGTAAAAAGAAAATGAAAATATGAACAAAAGCAGGTAAGAGAAAAATAATTAACTTCTTGCCATATTAAAATTTTGGGGGAACCAACTCTTTTGAAGGTACAGGTGACAACAGAAGTCATCCTTCAATCAATAAAACAAACCATGATGTATAAGACCAAAATGACTCACAAGCACTGATATTATGAATATAGAAGCCAGCTGTGATCACATGTGGACTGTTCTTCTACATATCCCAACATCCACGTTCCAGTGACCCTTACCTATAAGCTATAAAAGATAAAGGTAACAGAGCGGGAAGATGTCATTTCCAGTACGCTGTGGGCTGAAGCCATTAATTCTGTGTGATATTTACCATTTCAATACATGTCTCCCCTTGGTATTCCATCAATAAAATGCAGGTGACCAAGCACACTTTCCACATGCCTCACAAGAGGATTACAAAATCAATGAGGTGACCCATTTGTTGAATATTCGAAGGGTACAATTTCATTTGATGACCGTTTCTTTTCTTATTTTTTCCTCCATTAAGGGCAAAAAAAGCGCTCAACAGAAAATCAAAGAAACAATGATACTCTTATTTTTTTTCATGTTTCAGATAAAAGTTTGACTTGTACAGATGCCCAGATTTCTTATTTAAAAATATAGTCTTCTAAGATTTCACTGATACATTTTTCTCCATTTCTTAATAGTATTCAACCAACTGTAACTAGCAGAAATTTTAAACCTCTTCAAAACAAGGTGCTCTGCAAATAAGAATTATTCTTTTCTTAGCAACATGAAGAGAAAGGGAATTTGTGGCAGTTGAATTTATCAGACTAAAAGCCATAGAGAAGAATCCATAAATGTAACTCTGGCTGAAGGCAGGTTTAATAGTAATTATTATTCTGCTGCTGATAAAAAAACAAACAAAACTTGCAGCCAGAATGCCCACAGAAGATGTGCTTGTTTACATTATTGACTGCGAGGAGCAGCTGTTTACCCCTTGCTTCATTCACAGCTGTTGTATTCTTATAGAAACGTTAACAAATCTTAGACAAATGTCTGCTGTTTAAGGCACAAAGTTGCTCTGAGAACAGGTGTATCTGATAGAGAAAAAAGCAACAACTTTAAATAGGATTTTAAATTAAGTGCAAATTATTTACTATATACTGGGTCTATACAAAAACATCTAAAAAGAGTGTTCTAATATTTACTAATTGGAGATCATTCATAGTTGGTGGCTTTTGGTAACAAACTTCCCTGAGTGTTTTTTAATGAATATTCTAAGCACACTGTACCATCATTCTGCCAGAAAATGAAGTCATCAACTTCTATAATTTTTGAAATACTTTATTAACTAACTTTTTTTGTTTTGGACAGGTATAGTAGCTGTGATGATTTTCAGGATCTTTAAACTCAGTTTCTAAAGACCTGTGTTCTCTGGCTAACAATTTCCTATTTATAAAAAGACATAACATAAAGAGGTGCACATCTGGGAATTCTCACATGCTGCTAGGTGAAGAATGAGGGATAAGACCTGGTACTCTACTTTTTCATGGAATGACCGCAATATCTCCTAAAACTGAACTAAATATTTTCTACAATTCAGAAATCCTACTCTGAAACATGAGGTAAAGGAAGACAGAGCAAGACCGTATTTATTCTGGGGGAGAGAAAAATCCTGCAAATAATCTCTAGATCATCAACAGAATAATTAATGAATAAATTAGGACATACTCATAATGAAATACAACACAGCAGTTAAGATGAAAGAACTAGGAATTTATGCATCTAAGCGCATACATTTCTGTACTCTATTGTTACATGAATTGCAAACTACAACATGAACTAATACTATTTCTGTATCACCTAAAGACAATGCAATACTATATATTAAGGATGTAAATCTATGTCCTGTGACCTTTAATCCTGATGAGTCAACTGTACTGGATTAAGAAGCACCTAGCAGATGAAGCCCTTTCCCTGCCTCTGCATGCGCCAGGGAGCTGGGGTCTTGTTACTCCACCCCGGGCCTCCCCTGTTCCTCCTGGACACTGTCCCCTGCCCTGCTTCCTGCCAACATGAAAGGAGAAGCTTTGCTCCCCCACATGGTTCCCTCGCCTGTCCATCTAGGAGCCCAACCATCATAGGCTGAACCCTGACAGGCCAATTAACCCCTTCTATTCTTTAAATTGCGAGTGCTGGGGTACTGGGTCTCAGCAACAGGAGAGCTAACGAATACACATGATGAAAACATAATAATCGAAATGACATATGCTAGACGGGAAGTTAACTTGTGTATATAATGGGAGGTAAGTGCTATGAGACAACAACTCAACAGGGACTTAAAACGGTAATACTTTAATTCTTGCAAAATAACTAAATGTTGTCACACACGCTTGGAGCACAAAGCAGAATAAATGTTCTTTATATTTTCTCAAGACCTTCTGGAATGTGTATACTGGTCCAACCAAAGTCTCTCAATCTCGGATAGGCAAAGCAAGCTCAAAGAACTGAACCTGAGGGCCAGCCCTCCGCCCCTCTATGCAGCCTGCTGCAACCTGGTGAGTCCTTGGGTCGCCTGAGCTTTAATTTTTGAGATTCATCTCTCTGGGTGTGGCCTCTCCCCTGCCACTAAAGCTTCTGCTGCTAAGCATCTCCTGACTTTTCAGAATTCTTTTCAGCTAGAAGCTCACAGAGAACAGGACATATACTTACAACTCATAGGGCCTTCAAATTACCTTCTCTAATCAAATAATGGGTTGCTGACCCTGCTTTCATGGAACTAACTGTCTCGTAACGTTTCAACGGTGTGAGATCAGCTCTAACCAAAACCACAACGTTAACCTCAGGATTTCCACAGAATCTCCCCAGACCAGCTCAATCTGCTGGACTTGCACAGCCTGGTGCTTGAAGGCCAAGGCTTATCCGGACTCTGTCTCCTAAACTAACCTGCATAACTGTTAGAGCTGAGAAGCCCGGACAGGGGGGCGTGGGGAACATGGACTTCCTGGGAAGCGGCATCCGGCATCCTTTTGGTCTTTAACCCTGACTCACTTGTAAGTGAGCTTCACGCAGGAGAAATCATTACGGCCCCTCATTTTGTTAAGGTTGACAGCTCTCTGACAGACTTCAATAACAAACAAAATAGTTAATTTGTGGTAAAGCAAGAGTGCTCCCACATACGTACTAGATGTCGAAGGCAGAACCAGGACTTTCAACAAGGCACAGTCTAGGAAAACATCAAAGCCACGCTGTCCCTCTTTTTAAAGGTAAAGCGCTCCAAAAGATCCCTCCACTTCCTAATACCAAGCGCCCTGCCAGGGCTCCGCCTGGACTCTGGGCCCCGCCGCACCCCGGCTCCTCACCGCCCCGGCTGGAAGCCCGCACGCCGGCCCGCAGTACCTGCCCGAGGCACCGCGAGCAGCGCGGAGGAGACGCGGACGCCAGGCCGGGCCGGACGGCGAGGCGCGGGGTGCGGGAAAGCGGCAGCGGACGCGAGGCTGCGCTGCCGGATCGCACATCCCGGTCCGGCCTCTGCATCCGCTTCCCCGCCGCGGACGCACGCTGGGGCCGGCACTTCGCCCGCGGCGGACTCCCTGGTCCCTCCTCTGCAGGGCGGGGAGAGGCGCCGGCGCCTTCCCGGGGACACAGAGCCCCTTTCCGACAGACTCCCGCACTCCGGCTCCCGCGCGCTCGCGGAAACCAGCGCCACCTGGGTAGCTCGAGTCCGGCGGGGAGCGGGAAGACGGGGCAGGCGGGGACGCGGGGCGGAAGCGGGGCCGGGGCCGGGGGCGCGCGGGCCGAGCCGCAGCCCGAGCGGAGGCTGTAGCTGGCGCCGAGGCGCAGCGCACGGCGGCGGCGCGGCCCGGCGGCCCCGAGCCGGGCTTGGGCCCGCCCAGGCCGTTTTATAGGCGCGCGCGGGGCGGGTGGCCGGGGGCGGTGCCGCGCGCCCCGCTCGCCTATAAGCGGCGTCGCCCGCCCGGGTGCGGGTTTAGCTCGCGCGCGCGGCCAGGTGGCTCTGCTGGGGCTCGGGCTGGGCGCCGGGCGCGGCGACTGCGTTTGCTTCGGCGCCGCGAAGGAGGCGAGGAGCGGGGGCGCGGCGGGCGAGCGCGTGCAGCCGCGGCTCGGCGGGGAGCAGCGGCGCCGGGGGCCGGGCAGCGGCCGGCGCGGCATGGAGTGAGGCGCTGGCGGGGCGCTCGGCAGGGTGGGAGGGGCCGGCGGTGCGCGCCCCGGAGGCGACGGACGGACCGACGGACGGACGCACGGACGGACGCCCTGACGGCGAGCGGCGGCCGAGCTGCGCGCGTCTGGGATTCGCCGGGCGGGGACCGCTCTTTGGGGGAAATGGATTCTCTACCCGGGCTGCTCGGCGTGTGGACTTTGCTGTTCTCCGGCTTCTGGCATTTAGGATTAACGGCCACGACCTGTGAGTACCGGGAGCGGCGGCGACGCGGGCGGGTGGTGAGGGGGAAGCCGCGGCGTTCTGAAAGGCGGTCAGCTACTCAGGTGGACCCATTAGTGTCTGTGCTGGGCCAAGGAAGAGGGGTGCGGGGGGACGCAGATCCGCGCAGTCTTCTCGCCAGTGCATCCCAAAAGTTAACAGACCTCGCCGGAGTCAGGCCTGCTAGATTTCCTGTCCTTCCCTCAGAATCTCAAAGTTCCCTCAGTGTCCTAGCTCCCGCTCGGCGCTGCCTGGTCCCAGCCGGCCGGGCTTCTGCAGGGAAGGCCCCTGTGCAATCCCGCGCTCTGGGAGCTGCTTCCGGGGACGCGGGGCTCCTGGCCTCCGAGCTCCGTAACGGAGGCTGGCTTAGAACGCGGCCGCCTCGGGTGTGCAAATCTCGCAGCCTCCCCACCCCGCACCTCGCTCTCTGCACCGCCTTAGCGGGCTTCAGCTGGGGTGTCATGCAGCCAGCAGGCACAGGCTTGACAGGACTGGGACTTTTAGCCTCAGAGTTAGGGCCCATGGGGTCACCCACAAAATCAGTGACTGTCCCTGTTGCAGGAGGAAGAGCTTTGACTCACACCCCACCCTGCCCGCACATCTTTTGTGCCAAAGAAGATATAATGAGTATGCACTCAGTGTACACCCTGTCATCCCGACTCTACCCACAGCAAGTGCGGGACAGACGTTTCATTTCACAGGCAGGCGGGCTGGACACCCGGGGATCTGCCACCTGCACTGTGTATTTCAGGAACCCAGTTCTTCAAACTTGAATAAATCGCTAGAGCTCTCAGAGGTTCAACTGAATTGCTCAGCTGCTTCTCTAAGACAGAGGAAGGGAAGTATTTTTCCCCCAGCTCTGAGAACTCTTAAATGAGGAAAAATGAAATTAAGCCATCTGTGTTATTTCCAAAGATGGGTTATCAAGGTCTTTCCGGTTTCTGGGCTTGCTCCTGTGTCCTCTATCTCTGCCGTGAACCTCGAAAATGTTGTGCATATTGGAACAGTATTGCCTTATTGGTAAAATGCACTATCACTTATAGAGAAAGGTAGAAAGACTACTTACTCCTTAGGCTTCCTTCCATCTCACTGCCCAGTCCCTGTGGTCCACAGAAGCCTGGACAATCTCTTCCCAAGACCAAACCTCTACGGAAGACAGTTAGATATATGTCATGCCCTGAAAACCGTCCACAGCAGAGCTGCTGTTCCGGTGACCAGAAGTTTTGGAGGACCACACTCTATAATTGTGATGTTTTGTAAGGATTTTATTAGTTTGTATTCTAACACAGGGCTGAAAGAGTAAATTAGTTTGGAAATTAATCCAGGGAATATGTAGGAGCAAATTAGAATCTGATTTGGTTTTCACCTCATCCCTCTTGCGTCCTTCTCTTTGCCGCCCTCTTTTTCGTCGTCTTCCTCTTTCTGTAAAATTATTCCATGTTGCTTTAGAAAAAGATCTAGCTAAGTGGTTGCCAGAGAAGTTAGGTACGTTGCCGAGCTACTTTTGCTACCTTGCAGAACACTAGAGGTCAGTATTGTCCTGGTGATGCGAAGGTGTGGGTGTGCACTACTGTGCTGTCTGTTCTCCTTAGCACATTTATCTGTCTGAACAGAGTGAGCTCTTTGGAGGTCCATAAAGGTGGGTTGAGGAATAAGGAGAAACTGATAGAATATGCGCCACAGGAATAGAGTTTGCGATTCTTCAAGTAGCACCTTTGCTCGAGAGCCAAGAAAAAAGTCCTATAGCGTAGCATTTTCTGTGAATTAATTGAATTATGGTTAGTATGTTTTAATAATGCTCGTAAAACCTAAATGGCATGGATTTAAGATTCATGCTTATCATTGCTGATGCAGTTATAAAGCTAATTCTGAACACTTAAAATGAAACTTGGTGATAATGAGCTTTAGTATTTCATCAGTGGCAGTTTAATTTCCTCATTTCCAATCAACATTTCAGTTGAATCGCACTACTTGCTAAATATTTTGAGGTCAGTGTTCTTAAGGAACAGTGATAAATGTTTATTATGCTGTACAAAATGTATTAATTTAGTGAACAATAGAATAGCAGCAGAAAATTACTTCTGAACTCAATGCATATTGGAGGTTTCAGAAGCTATGAATCAAAACCTCTAAGAACAATGCATTAACATTTCATAATTCTCTTAGATTTCCATTGTTCATGCTCTTTATTCACTAAATATGGGCCGTGGATTTAATACCTGTATACAACCTACCATTTATTTGCATATTTTTTGAGAAGAAACACCAATTTCTTTTTGAATAGGCATTTTCAAGTTCTGTGGAGAAACTGTTTTTAAAGATTCTTCTTCTTCTACTTGAAAATATGTCACTTGGAAATGGATTATTACTCAGCTCATTCCATGGTACATAGTTATTCCTGTGCAACTTGTTCAAGTAAAATAACTTTTTTTCATTCTCTTTACAATAATTTGTTGTCATTTTTGTTGTGTGAGATGTGTGTGTGTGTGTTTAATTTTCTTATAATTTGACCAAAATTTGGGCATTTATCTCCAAGGAAAAATTGAACGCTTGTCCAATTATAGATTTTGTAAGATTCTAATTAAATAAGATTAAAATAAAGTCAGATTGGGAGGGCCATGTATGATATAGATACCATGAAACTGTGTGAAGAACATAATTACCCACCAGTAATAAAAACTTCAGAAATTCCCTCACTTCAGATTTCAGGATATTAAATAGCTACATTTGCTTTGGGTTTACCCTGAGGGGATTGGTTACTTTCAAATATAGATATAACAGGCTAATGTTAAATGAAAAACCGTTTTAGGAACCCACTTGTTTGACCCAGGAAGCAGTGGTGTACCTTGACACTTGGTTACAGTGAAATTAATCCTTAGAAGAGCTAAGGAGTCCTAGTCCTGCTTAAGTCACACCTAGAGTGTCCAATGCCCATCACCCCTTGGGTTATTCAACCTGTCAGGGCTTATAGGTCTGTTGAACCTATAAGGTCTGTTAAGAAGTATGTACATCTACTCCACAATAGAACGCAGCTAAATGTCTCACAGAGGAGGTTCTTCAAGTGTTAGATACCATGAAAGACTGTTTATAATTTGTCATCTGAAGACGACCCATGGAACCACTATGTACTTTATATTTAAGAGTAAGCGTCAGTTATTTGATTCTGAAGAGTCTGAATTTTGACCAGAGACTATTTTAAATGATTCCTGAGAACCTCATCTAAGTTATTTTCTGCATATTATGTTCACAGGAATACAGCCTTGAGGCGGGAATAAAAAAATTTTAGTCTAGCTTTTTTAATCACATAAGATTTTTGAGGATGTTGATTATATTCATAAGGATATTCACGTAAAGTGGTAGGTTATACCTTGCGTAATCTGATCCCTTTGTACAAGCCCAATCAGTAAGTTATATTGTAAATAAACAAGGGTCATGCTGATGTTATTCAGTAGGAAAATATTTGGGATATAGTTTTTGTGGTATTTTCCACCAGCAGAAATGAAGGAAGTGCTGTAATTCTCATTGGGAACTGTTCTAAAAATTTCACCATTGTTGAATTAATTTATCTTTGACCTTCTATAAGAACTCCCCTTCTATTCTCTTAGTATAGCTTCCCATCTCCAAACTAGATTGATATTTTTACAGTTGTAAAATGTAAATGAAACACGTGACTGTTGATTTTCTAAGGAGCATGCAAACTTGTGAGATGGTTAGTTTTTACTTGAATAACTGCTGTTACTCTACCATACTTTTGTTCGAATGAGTGACTGTCTTCTAAATTGCAGTTTACTTCTTCTCTACTCTTCTAAGTACATTTGCTTACTCCATTGGACCCCAGTTTTCCTGGACTGAATCCCTCACTTTTCAGTGTTCTTATAAAACAATGTGGTATCATGTGAAAGGCTCCTGAACTCTTTACTTGGTAGTCCAAGGTTTTTATAAGCCAGAGCTCAGATAAAATATGGCGATGTACCATGCTAATTAATTATCCTCATCAGATTGGAAAGAGGGGAATGGATCTAGTTGCTGAAGAGGATAGAAGACAATAGTGAATAGAGAATTTGTGAATGACTCATTTGCAGTCAGTAATATTTTTTAATTCCTAAGGGAATTCGTTCATCAAATCTTTGCCACATTCTAACTGGTGAGCTTCTAAAGGTTACTTACTTATCCTGATGATCTGAGCATCTGAATCAACTCTTAGTGTACCAGATGTGCCCTTAGTGTAAAGGAATTGGTTCAAATGATTATAAGGACACTACCTCTAATGTGGTCTTACCTTTAAATGCTGACATGCTGGGAGTCATTCTGTCTGTATACTTCTTGGATGGTTGTAGTCCAAACAGTTATAGTTTAAAAAACAGCATAAAAGGATTTTAATTCTTAGCAACCGGTTTACATTTTCTATCTCTTTGTATACATAATTTTGTAAGGCTGCTCAGGAAGGTAGATTTTTACAGATCCAGTTGATACATGAGTAAATTTTAGGGTAATAGCACTTAATAATTTCTATAAGATCAAAAAGCTAGACAGTGAAAAGAACAGGATCTGGAACTCTGTCTTCCTTTTAAGTACTGAAATGCATTCGATGTATTTGTTTAGGCAATGAGTATACCCATCTGTGGAAATTTGATCTGGTCTACTTCAGATCAGTGTCTCTAACTTAATCCATGGCAAAGGTCTTAGACTAGTAATTTTACCACAGCAAACTCGTGAGTCATGCCTTAAAAAAATGGGATCTAGACTTGGTGCAAAATGGTTAATGTAACAGTGATAAAAAAGGAGAGGCCTCATAGCTGCGTGAAGGCTTCATGTCTGAATTTAAAAGGCTTGGTAAGGAAAGGACATAGCCTTGGTGGAGCCTTGTATGTCCTGTTCCCACATATACCCAGGTGTATGACAATACAAGAAAGGACCTTCTGTTGACTTCACATCTTGAAAGTCAATAAATGTCAAACCAAAAATATTAATCACGTAGTAGTAATGAACTCTTTGTCCTTGTGTATGTCTGGCACTCGTCTCTCCAGTACTCTCAACCTTATCTCCACAAACTGTCTCCTCTACTCACGCAAGTTTATAGACTCCATCACATTCGACAGATAAACCTGACTGGTTCACATCTGAAATTTATTTGCACAGGCTGTGTGCTTGATCTGCAGTACCCTATCATGGGACCCTGTATAAGCCTGCATATTTGCATGACTGCATTGTGCAGATGAGCTTACTTAGGTGTCACATGGCCATTTTTTCCATTAAGAGAAAGTTTCACCATCCATCTGACCTCAGGACCAAGTTAAGCTAATTTTATTAACTTGCTTTATGCAATTTTAATAAGTGTTTCCTATATAGTCTGAAAATACATTTTCACATTGCTATAGAAACTATTTGTCATAGCCCAAAGTTCAATATAAAAGGAAAATTTTGGATTCAATTCAATGGAGTTTTAGTATTAAATTACTGGAAAGAGTTTTTTCAAGTTGCAAACCTATATTACTTGATAAAAGAGTATGAGCTTTCTATGCCATCTTCTTAAGCTATCGTTAGAGAAGGCTGTAATGTTAATAATTTCCATCGGTTACTCAAAAATTTTGAAAGAAGTAAATTCTAACTACTGGTTCTCTTTCTTGAATTCAAGTTTTTCAGAGAAATAAAGTCATGAGATATAATCTATGACCTTAAGGAACTCTAACTCTGGGCAGCCAGAAAAATAAATCTTTAATCAAGTCAGAGTGATATATGCTGTAATAGAGTAAGCACAAGGTGCAGAGTGAGACACAAAGTGAGCATCTTAACGTCAAGTTGTATTCTTTAAGGAAATGAAAAGGAAGGCTAGGCTTCCACAGGCTTAGTTTTTGCTAGCTAAGAAAAGAGGGAGGGTTATTAATTGGCAAAAGTATATAAGGAGAAACTAAAGAAGTAGCGGATCTTTTACTTGCATTTATAAAGGTGTGGTGATTCAGTCAAAGTTGTTAATCATGTAATTGCCAAAATCAGTTTTTTGTTTAAAGAAATCACTTTGTAGGAATAGGCTAGAAAAAACCAAGACTGGAGGTAAGAAAAGTAGTTAAGAGGTGATTACAGCCCCTCCGGTGACAATTAGTGAGAACCTAAGGAAGCATGCTTCACTCAGCACATTTCACAAATTCAGACAGAAAATAACAGCCAAGCGAGTTAGGGACCCAGGGGTATGTGAGCTAGTAAACGCACAGAAGGTGCAGATTTGTGGCTAAAATGTATTCTGTAGCTGCTCCCGTTGTTTTTGACAAATGAGAACCATAGATGCTAGAAGAGGTGCTGTGTTCCCTGAAATGAAGTTCTTCTCTGGGACTATCAAACGACCATATTCTCAGTGCAGCGTATTTCATATTTTCATGACATTGTATAGCACAGGCTGTCTGTATCCATCATCCTGAGGCGTCTCCTAGTCTGTAAATTATGCTGGTTTTTGTCAGCAGAGTGAGAACTAGTCATTAAGGAATGTGTAATTAAACCTCAGCGTCCTGGTTCTCACTCCCCCTCTGACGGGGGTAGGCCAGGAATCATGACTGCTATCGCTGGCTGCTCAGTGAAAGAGTAAAGGGGAAGCAGGGTGAGTCGCGTTGATTTGCTATCATTGGTAATTGATTTGCAGGCATAAATCCCATGTCTCTACATTTATAATTGCTTTTGTGCATATTCTTGGGGGTTGATTAATGCCATCTGTTCCCCGGATCAGCTGAATTGATCGAGTTTCAAAGGATGACAACACTAATGTTGAAGATAGGAAGACAGTGAAGGGAAATGCCAAAACACTACTTGGGAGGCGTATTATTTTTAACTATCCACCTTTCAAAGCAGATGTAGCCCTAGGAAGACAATCTGAGGCAAATAGCAGTCTGTTGAAATTTGCCTCATAGGGAGATGCTTTGTAGGTGTTATTTCAGGCCACTGTCTACTGAGTGCATATGTGAAGTGTTCCCCGCTGCTTCTCTCTCCATCCATTATTTCTTCTGCCTTTTCTTTCCTCTATTTCCCACCAGTTCCCTCTTCCATGTGTTCAGGTTGTTTGTGTATTCTGACTGACTTTCCCCAAGCCTGTTACTGTGTTAAGGGCAGAGAAGGAAGGGAGAAAAGTGCCTGCTGGATTAGGCCTGTGTTGCTAAACTACGTGGGCATAGTTGCCAGATGGAACTTCCCAACAAGGCCTGCTACCAGGGCAGAGCTGACGAGGATCTGCCACCCACAGGGTGCTTGAGAAAACCCACCTGATTCCAATACCCCCTCACCCATCTGTCCACAGACTACTGCTTTACCACCTCCACTGATCCACGGAATCACTCATTGGGCGTGGGGGGTCATTCCAGTTCATAGAAGCTAGCTTTAAATCAGAGTCCCCTCGGAAAGAACATATAGGAGTGCAAATCTATATGGAATGATTTTTGACTGAGAGAAACAGACTTTCTCAAGGGAAAGTTTATTGTGAATACAATATAGTGTGTTGGGAGATGAGGAAGAGAACATTCTGAGTTGGTAAAAGGCGAACAATAGGAACGTTTAGGTTCACAAGGCGAGTGTTGCCCCTGTTTCTGTTATGTCGGGGTGACCTTCAACTCTCCCTATATTATAAGGGTAGAAGTGCAGCAGATAGGCAAGGGGAGGTGATGAAGGCTGGCGGGGAGACTCAAGTCTCACAGTTCTGGATTGACTGAATTTTCCCTTATGTAATATTTCCTACAGGTCCTAATTGCCATGGACTGTGAAGAATCTGTGTGAGTAAACTATGGGTTAGTCTATAAAATGAACAGGGTGTGGGCATCTTACACCTGTTATAATTAGTGAATCTCAATAAGTTTAATCTCATGAGAAGTTATAATAAAAAGTAGGACAAGGATGATACTTACAGCTTTCAGCAAAGATAGAATAGCTTGCTTCCTGTTCATATGGTCAATCTGGGTATTAAGGGATTGCCGAAGCAAATAGAAACTTCTCATTGTAACTCCTATGTGAAGGAAACTGATCTACATCCACCTCCACTGGACAGAGAAATGGGACCGTTCTGGACTCCTCACTTGGTTCCTGGACTCTGTTACAATTTAATCACTGCTTCTGGGAACTGAGAACTTCACAAAGGAAGCTACACAGGACAGTGGGGAAACAGCTCCATCTGGAGAAGCAAGCTATCTTCTGACTGATCCTTGTCAGTGTAAGACAAGGATCTCTGACGGACCTTAAGAAACTCAGTGAGCCTGTGCAGAAGCGTGTGCTCCGTTTGCAGACGATTCAGGTAGATGGAAGCGGAACCAGAAGGCTGGACAGAGCCGTGTGCTGTGGAAGCCTGCATGTCGTTGGAAGACTGCAGCAGAATTCCCTCTGTGTTTGCTGACTTGGGGTTAAGGTCAAAGTCAGGTGCCATCACTGCTGAGCAGTAAAGAGTCATTCCATCCGCAAGTTCCTCATTCATTCATTCACTGACGTTTATGAAATACCCATTGTTTGTGCCCTTCCCCCTATATTTATGGAAGACTGTTGGCAAAACTGCTGATGAGGAAAGGACTTAGGATTACTGACCCCATAGTTCCAGAGCACATGGCCGCTGTGACATCCCAGCACCTTGTTGCTGTTCAGTGCACTCAGTGCCTCTTTCCCTTTTCTGAGTTTTCCTCGTCATCATAATCATCTGCCCTTCTCTCCAGTGTACCTTCCTTTTGATCCCCTTCCTCCTTCGTATCTGTTCCCCAAATTCTACACTTTTCTTCTTCTTTTTTGTCTTCCCTATATCTGTTCTCCCCTGTGTCTACTTCCCCTCCTTCTGCCTGTTTCAATTAGCTTGTGCTAGATGACTTTTTTCATGTTTTATGGCCTAAGCAAATGCTTTTTAAACTTTTCCACTGAAGCGCTGCTCCGGAAAAAGAGTGAACCCAAGGGATTCAGAGAGTGCAGCTCCGAGTGGGCACTGAAGCATGTAATTCCTTGCATTTATCTTAAACACCCAGACAAATTTGCATTTAGCTTTACATTATATCCATTTTTATGATGATAAAAATATTTTCCCCAAATCTCAAATTAAAACTGTTGAGGCGAGTTTATTAACTCATAGGAGAGGGTTACATTCACCCAGCAACACAGGCTCAAGTTTTTGGTTCTGTTTATGCCTTTCAGGGTTCTTGTGTCAGAGAACAACTTTAGCATCGCTGCCTCATCTCCAGCAACCTATTGTCTCATTTCTCATTATCCACTGTTCCCTATCTGTAAGCTGCAGATTATGGTTAATCAATAATGAGAAGTGAGAGGAACTTACTAACTCCAGCAGGCAAAAAACCCCACAGGCCTGCTCAGTGAACAGAAGCTGAGCTTTGTGCAGGGAGGCATTGCAGCTAAGAAGAATCTCCTGCCACACCCCATATCTGCTTCCCTCTGCTCCCACGGCCTGGAAGCGTGTCACATCCAGGAAGCGTGCCTTCCAGGGAATGAGCGACCTAAGGTTCCATGGTTGGAGTTAATAGGGTAGGTTCTTTGTGGGATGGAGGCTAGAATCACCAGGACTTTAAATGACAAAACTAATGACTCATTTCATCACCATCAGGAACCTTTAGACACAGTAGAAGGAAGTAAAAGCAGAAAACTTGAAAGCTGAACATTGGAAATTAGCGGTAACATTAACTAATGTATTTCTTCTGTGGCTGGATTTGAAACCTAAACTCTGTGGTAAGGTGGGTACTTAATGAGGTTTTTTTGTATTCCACCTCACAGTTCTATACACCCGTTGTTCTTTCCCCATTCTAGAAGGTCACATAGTTAGTAGCTGGCCACACTTAAGTTCTAATCAAATTCCCTGATTTCAGTTCATATATATGATGTATACATAGATCTCTGTAGGAGTATATATTTGTGTGTGTGTGTGTGTGTGTGTATGCATGATAGTATAGGTGATATCTATATCGTTTCTTTGCTGTGCTGGGTCTTTGAACCAAAGCTTAAGGACGAACTACTATTTTCGTACTGGTATGTGTGTCCAGTATTAGTACTTATGCTCCTCGTGGGGTTGGTGTATGTACATGACACAACTTTACTCTTCATTTTGCCGCTTACGCTGCCCTTCCTCTACCAGCTCTTGGTCCCCTTTCTTTTTATAAAAGATCTGTTTCCCTATTTCTGTTATCTGTGCCATTCTGTATTTTATTCATCTTTTGGGTTTCACAGGTAAGAAAAACCATGAGATATTTAAGCTTGTGTGTTTGATTTATTTGTAGTTATCGTTGTCGTCACAAGACGCATCTGTTTTCCTACAGTTTATCCATCCTTCGGACACAGTCATCCTTGCAGAACCAGTTGTCTCTGAGCCAGGGTCTGACAAACCTTGTGTGCTGACCCACAGGATCTGTGGTGGTGCGCTGGCCACCTTGTTCCTGTCACTCTGTTTATGAGCTTTGGCTTTAACATAGATGCGCACTCCATGACTGGTGCCCACTGCCAGCTGCACTGTGTGGTGCTCCTGGGAGACGCCTCACTTTTTGCCATATTTTCATCGTTGTGGTCCATCACATCACTCATGGAATTTGATACAGGGTGTTCTGTTTTTTTTTAAATTCTGTATGCCGATGTTTATTACAGTATTATTCAGAATAGCCACATCCTGGAATAAACATTGTCCATCAAGAGATGAATAAATACCAACTGGTGTATTTATGCAGCGAAATGCCATTCAACCTTGGAAGAGAGGAAAGTCCTCTTCTTTGTGACAATAGGAATGAAACTCAAAGATGTTTTGCTAAATGAAGTGAGGTAGACGCATAAAAATATAGCAGTTTCATTTGTATTCACTCAGAATCATAGAATGATGGAATGGTAGTTGCTAAGAATTGAAAGGGTAGGGAGGAATAAGGAGATTTGATCAAATGGTACAAAGTTTCAGTTTGGAGAAGTGAGCTTCTGAGATTTCTAATCCAGCTTGGTTGACTACAGTTAATAATAATGTTGTATACTTGCAAAGCTACTTAAATTATATTTTGAATATTTTTATCACAGAAAAATTACAAATAATGTGATGAACATAGAAATAGGTGATAAACGTGAACTAATTTGATGCAATTACTTCATTACATGAGTATATGGAAACATGGCACTGTATATGATAAACACGTGCCAATTCTGTTTATCAAATAAGTATTTGTTGCCAATGAGGAAAATGCTATTATGCTTCAAATAAACGAGGCAAGGACTGAATGGTATCCAGATATAGGGTGCAAATTTTATCTCTAAACCCAGGCTATAGCCTCTTTTCACCTGGTGTGGATAGATGGCAGGGAGATTTGACGAGCCTGCAATGATACCATGATTCTTCACTCCTGACTCGATGTGATTTGGTGTCCCTACCTTCGCACTCTGAGCATCCATTTGATACGGGAGGACTAGCCCTTGCACCATCTCAGTTTCTCTGTCACCTGTGGAGAAAGCCAGACCACTAAATGCCTGTCTTATTCTCAGGCAGTCATGAGTTTGTGTCTTCCAGATTGGCTACTGCTTTGATTAGTTGTGAAGTTTGTCCTACAGTTTGCTGTGTCCTCTTTTTCCACTGCTGTCTTGAATCTGTGGACCCTCATGCTTAGGCTTAGAGAGGCTAAGTGAGGTGTTCGAGGTCCAGCGCTGTCACCAGGCCTCTCCTGTCCTATCCAGGGTTGCTAGTACGAAGGACATTGCATGTCCTGAAGTTGTTCACACTGAGGCAATCAATGAGTTCTGTCTTCTAGCCCACAAAAACAATTAGCTTTCCTAAGAATAAGGCCTTAAATATTTAAACTTTACTTCAGAAGCAGAATCTTATGCTTTTGTAAATGAGGCCATACACAGAATTTTCATAGGTAACATAAATTACAAGGGAAGTTGCTTCTGGGGAAATGTGGAGAAGAGGGGGATTTCCAAGGGATCTCATGTTCTGTGTGATTAAATTGCCCATGTGTAGCACAGGAAACGAAAACATGACTATTTGATAAATTGAAGTGCAGATGAGCTGAGGAAAACCTGAGTGGAAGCAGAAGTGTGGATTTGGGATGAGTCAGAGCCCATCCCTAAAGGTAGATGCAGGGTAGCAGCTTGCTCCACAGCCTCCTTCCCTGCCGCCCCCTTTAGGAGCGAAATCAGCCTTGGCCCCTGCTTCAGTGAGCTCCTCTGCCACTTCCTGGTGTTAATGTGGGTGGCAGAAGTAGAAGATGTACAGAAACTGTGTAAGGTGGTTGCATCACTGGACTCTGTCATGGTTGTGGGATCTCTGTGCCTCTGTTAATTTCAATGGCATCCTTGAGTGTTCCCTTACAGTGTGATCCATTAGAATACCTTCGCATTTGGACCGAAGCTATATTCACCCTCCCCTGCAGTGAACTTCACATGCCCCTGCTGTCTATTTTTATAGAATTTAATATAATAAATAATGCAGTCATTTAATACAGTATACACCATTTAATAAATTATTTAGCTAATTTATGAAACAGGATGCATCAGCATATGTGCATAGCTACATTTTTAATGATTTATTCTTCTTCTTGTCCACGATTAATATAACTAGTATAATTGTCCATGTGCATATCCTTTATGTAAACTGCGTGATTTGGTGATTGTCAAAAATTTATTGTCCCCCAAGGTCAATTGTTTCATTTGTTTGTTTGTGTTTTAAGGTCAGCATTGATTTGGGTGTCACCTTCGTGAATATTTTCCTCTCTAGATAGTGAATTGAAATGGATGCTTGGATGAGGATTGATATTTATTTATTTTCTGAAATCCAGTTGTGTTTCACAAGAGGGTTGATAAAAACTGTTGGGAGCAGGTGGGCAATTCCCTTTTGCCTGCTCTGTTTCGAGGTGGTGTTCAATAAGCATGCTTTGCATTCCTTCACACAGTGCTGCTCTAATGGACAGAATGTGAATTTCAAATATTTCCAGCTTGACATTTTAGTAATATAATCAAGAGGCTGTGATGCTTGAGCATATGGATAATAAGGTTACATTGGATTAGCAAGCACCGTGGACTTGGAATTTAGTTTATTTAGGTCAAGATACGGCTCCTTGGGAAATGCCGAACTACTCCCACAATAAAATAGCTAATGAGTACCAAAAGGGAATAAAATTATAAAATAGTTTATGCAGTTTAAAATATTCATTTTTTTTTCATTACTGGGATTGAACCCAGGACATTTGCACTGAGCTGCATCCCCAGGCCATTTTTGAATTTTTCCTGTTTTTGAGAATCTTGTTAAATTATCCAAGCCGTGCTCAAACTTGTGATCCCTCCTGCCCCAGCTTTGCAGAGTGCTGAGACTGCAGGCGTGTGCCAGCAATCTTGGCTCAGGCTTTCTTTCAGTCTAATATTATGCTGTGTGTCTTGGAGGTATGTGTGTATCTTGGTTACTTTCCTGTTGTTGCTGGGGAAAAAATTCTCAACACCCAAATTGAAGGAAGGAACGGTTTATTTAGCTCACAGGTTTTGGAGGTTTCAGTCCATAATAATCTGACTCCAGTGCGGATACTTTTCAAGGCAGCAGCCAGAGCTGAAAAGGAGGGAGGTCAAGCCTCTTTCCTCCTTTATATTGTACACAGGCTGCCCTCACACCCCAGGGCTGGTGCAGCACTCACAAAATCTCTGTCACCTTCTCTTGCACAGGATGAGGATATTTACAAAGTAAGAACCATGGTTGCTTGCTGAGTCTCTCAGTTAAAACTTGCAAACTTCTTAAGTTGAGATAACAGTGTGTATGACTGTGTATAAGGCTCTGTGACAGTGCTTCTACATTATTTTGATATAACCTTGCAGCATGTGGGTTTCTCGGAGATATATTATGTCTGACTGTGCCTGGCTCCGTGGCGCACACTGTGTGTTTGCATGTTTTCAACAGTGTTCCTCTCTTTACTTGCAGAAGTCAGTACTATGTATTTTTGGTAGACATCATTTAATGTATCAAACTAGCTTGAAATTCTCTCTAACACTGTGAGTCTAAAATAGAAATATTTCTTGTCGTTCTCATCATTACTGTGTCAATTTTGGATACAGAGTCGCCATATAGATTCTGTGTAACCTTTTAGGTTAAAAAAATAACTGACAAAGCCTTAAAGAAAAGTATGAAGGTGGCAGTTTCTGTGTGTTCTTATGCATGCGTGAATGCATATAGACTTTTAATACGGACTTTCACACCCCACATTCTTGGTTGTGTCCATTATAAACAAGATGTGTTAGTTTAGCTGTCACCTCAGCAAATTGTGTCAACTCGGTAATGTCCTGATAAAAGGCCTGGATTTCGGAATGAGTATGATAATTAAGCACAGGCTGTGGCTTCGTAGTCAAGGGAATAAACACTGTGAAAATTCATTAGTAAAGTTAATCTAAGAAACATCTGAGCAAGTGAAACAAAATCAATTCCAGGAGAGAATGTATGACTCTATTGATGTTTTCACCCTTGTTGATACATTGTTTGTGGTCAAGATCTCAATGTTTTCTGCATAAATATCAATTTTTGTTAGCAGATTCAATTTGAATTATTGGGTTCCCATAGTTAAATGTTCTGTGGCTTCATTGGGAAATCATGCTGCTTTATAAATGGAGGAATAACAATACTGTTCTTGATGGTAAGAGAAAGTCTGTTTTATGCATCTTTATGTCTCCTTCCAACTTAGCAACCCAGGGTCAGGTGGTAGGTACCATGCTTTACAGTGCTGGGATGGTTTGATTCCTGGAAGAAACCAAAGTCATTTAGAGCTGACCCTGTACACTGTTTTCATGTGCGTAAGTGCACGTGTTCCCACACCACACATAGGTATATTCCATGTCAATTAATTGAGTCTGTGTTTCTCTTTTAAAAGAAAGTAAATCCAGGAGAGGAGAACAGTTATTCTTAATTGGAAAAGCTCTGCCGTAGGCAACTGTGGCAATGTCTGCAGACAATTTTGGTTGTCATAATAGGGTTCTGACCACTGGAATCCACTGAGTCCAGGCCAGGGACCCTGAGCACCAGAGTGCGGCAGTGTCCGTGATGCAGCCCTGCGGGGACGAGTCATCCAATGTGCAGACAGTCAAAGGCTGTGCAGTTGCGTTAGATCCATCAGTGAATTATGCATCATTGTGTGCTACTTAAAACAAAAAGATGCTTTCTTCTAAACTAATTCTGAGGAGAGCAATTTGAAGAAATAACATTTCTATCCTGGTTGTGTCACTTACTGGCTATATGACTTCCTTGTCATTATTTTTCCCTCAAGTAAGTATGATGATGTGTGCCCTGTTCGCTATTGTGAATGTTAAATGAAATAAACAATGTGGTTTCAGAAGCTGTAATGACATTTTTTTGATGTAACCACAGTTATTATAATCTGTGTTTTTCAAAGGAGTGGTAGCCTGCCTGTATGCTTCTTTTAGTGTTGCAGACAGAAAAGAAATAACTCTGATGACATAGCGACAGTGTGAAAAGGGGCTGAGGGGACACGTCCTGGACAGAGAACTAGAAATGCATATTTTAACCCGTGTTTCAGTTTTTCTTGGCTTTTTGTGGTTCTGTTCCTAACACTGACATCCTTGGCAGGGTGCTATGTGCTGTCAAGCAAGCACTGAAGTCTGTTACGGTATAGCCTATTCTACCGTGCTTTTGTCTTATAGACCTTCTCAAGCATAAGTGTATAGCTATATGGATGTAAAATTCTGGGATGAAACTAACAGTACCAGCGTGTCCTGAGCTTCTGCAGCGATGTGATTACCTGTGTTAGGAGAGGGCAAGAGCCAGTCCACCCCTGGCATTTTCTACCTCACTCAGCACCTCAAAGACCCTGGCTTTGATCACTGATCTGCTTTCATTCAGTCTTCAATTTTGAAAATCAATTGAATGAGAAATACAGCCTTTCATTTGTCTTTTAAGTGCAAATGAGGGGATTGGCCTTGAGTTCTACCAGGTGTCTGCCTTTGGAAATGGATAGATTTTGAAATAAGAAAGCAGGGGCTATGGAGTTGGAACTTTGAAGTTATGCAGGCCAGCCATGATCTGCATAAGGAATACAGGTCTCTACTTTCCCTAAATGAGTTCCTGACTTTTGAGACAAGGCCTCCCTATGCAGTCCAGTCTGGCTTTGAACTCACTTAGGTAGCCTAGGCTGGTCTCCAACTCATGGAGACCCTCTGGCCTCAACCTCCCAAGAGCTTGGCTTATAACGTGGAATACCATGCCTGGCAAGTTCCCACTTTTGAGTGCTGCGTCCCACTTTACTTCTTATGTTTAGGAATGTGACCTCAGTTATTTTTTGTGTGTGTGTACTAGGAGTCAAACTCAAGACCTTGCGTATGCCAGGCAGGCGCTATGCTGCTGAGCTATGATTAACAGGACTTTCTCCTCTCGTACCCAAGTCTGCCACCAAGTAGCCCTTCTCACAGCTTGCTGAACAGAGCATCTCAAACCAAATCTTCTTCGTCATGGTATTTCTGCAGCTTCATAAGAGTGATTTCTCTGTGTTCTCAGTTACTGTCTTTTAAAAATTTTACATCCTTTAGCCTCCTTCTACGGTCTCCTCTCTTTCTGTGCATATTCCACCTTGTCAGTGCTGTATCTAAAACACGATGTCTGGAACTGAACACAGCTCTGGTTTGTTCTTACTAATCTGCCGAGGCAACGATGTGACCATCACGAGAGAGTCTGAGTTGGAGAGTAGATTCAGTAAGAATTCACAAAGCAAACCCTGATGTCTAAAATGAATTAGTCTAAGAAACATAAGTAAATTGTATTGTCAAACAGGCATTGTGGGCCCTTTCTCCCACACAATCGTTCACTTACCTGGCTCTCTGCAGATACAGATGGGTCTCCTCCCTTTGCCAAGCTTAGGTGGCAAAATTTCTTGCTGTGGATTTCTCCCTTTGCTCTACATGGTTCTTCCGCATAGCTGAGCTCTAGTTCTTTTGTTTTCTAATCTTAATTAACGTGCTTTCCTCTAACCTCTTAAAGCAAGTACAATAAATGAACTGTGCTCAAACAATATGATCTTTAAATAAAATAAATTTATTGTGGTAAAAGGCACATGGCTGTTATTTTCCCTCAAAACACCGCTTTTAAACACACTTATCCATGCATAATTGCTACGGTGAAAAAGAGAGCAAAAGAAAGTGCTCTAAAGGATATAACTGCATGTATGTTTAAGTGTGGAAGATAGACGACCATACTACTGTTTTTGTTAGATTGTTGAGCAGAACCGTTAACAGTCTCACTGCTTGAATGTCTACTTTGTATGCTTGAATTCTGTAACTTGAATAACTATTTCCAAGATGACAGTATGTAACTTAACTAGTGATTTCTTAGTGGGGTTTTTTTTGTTCTTTTCTTCTTTTCCTTTGGAATTCTGTATTGTTGTTACCCTTTTTTCTGTTTTGTTTGTTTTTTCTTTCTAAATAACATTTAAAAAAAATAGACACACTTATCCTGTCTTTCTTGCCACTTTCCCTAGCAGTTCCGGAAGTCCTCTTTTGTAAGTGTCTTTTATGTGTTGTGATAAAAAATGTATATATAATGAATGCTGCTGCCAAATGCCTCACACACATTATTCACTGGATCTGGCACGGTGATTTCTGTCTCTTCCTCCAAGTCAAAGTCACCCTGAAGGGAAACATTTTGAATTGATTCGGGACATCAAGGCAGCCACAAAAGCACAACCAAAGACTCTCACAAAAGAGGACTTCCAGAAGTGTTTCAGAAAGTGGCCAGAAGGGTGGGATACGTGTATCTGAAGCAATAGTGCTTTGAGAGAGGTTAATGGCACTCTGCCTTTTACTGCAGTAGCTGTTTGCCTTTGAGACATTCCCCATAATTTCCTGTCTTGTGTACTACGTTTTTAAGCTCTTAATTCTACCTTTAGTTGGGCTGTCTTTCTCTTTTCATTAAGCAACTATCCAGCTACAACTTAATGTAAAGAATTACACTTTATGTAGTCTTTTTTTTTTTTAGTAATATACATTGCTGCTAATTTGTACCAAATCTGAGGGGTTAGTGCAGTTACTGTTATGTTGTAGGTAGAGAAACAAGTTTAGAATGTCTAACTTGTCAAAGTCCATGCCACTTGCAAGTAGTGATGTGAAATTTCTCTGTAATTCCCAAGCGCTGTGGCTTTTTCATGAAAGAGAAAATTTGATAACCCAGCTAAAAGCTAAGCTCCTAAGAGTTCCTCAGTATCATTCTCGTCAATCAGGTGAAATTGTATTTATTTCACAAATATGTTTGAGCACCGGTACTCAGTGAAAAATTCATCAGCGTTTGACAGAGATACACGTTAAACTTTGGGTATACACCCTGACTATTTTTTATGCTAACGACTGAGAGTCCAAAGGGTTTTAGGTTTCACCTTCCTGAGACCACCCTTATAGGGATTATGGTCTGTATGGGTTCCCTTGTTGCTATCCTACTGTGTGCTTTACCTTTGGCTTAAATGTTTTATTAGGCCATATGGTTGCTCTTAGCTCCTAAACTACCATGATTCTGCTGAGATATATTCACAGTATATCTGGGCACACTTGTCCTTTTGGGTAACTGTATTCCAGGACTGAATCTTCTCATTTGTATATATAGAACAACCCCTCCATTGAAGGAATTAATGGTGATGAGGAAACACACACATAAGTACAGATACATACACACCCACACAAGTACACACACATGCTTACCGATAAACAAGATCTCTTTTCCTGGAACAATGATTTCAAAGTTCAGGAAGTGCATATTATTTTAATAGTAAAGAAAGTACAGATATATTCTGAGTATACTATGAAATTCATGGAATTTTCAAATAAAATAAGAGTTTTCAAACTCTAGCTTCCAAGTTATTACCCCCAAGTGCTTGAAACTCATAGAGTCAGATATTTAGATATGCCTCAGGAATAAAAGGAAGAAGGGAAGGAAAGAAGGAAGTAGGGGGATGGGGGAGGGCAGGGGAAGGGAAGGAAGGAAAGGAAAGGAAAAGAAAGAAAAGGAAAGGAAAGGAAAGAAACATTTCGAAGAATATCTCAGAGTCAAATTCTAAGAGGGTATGGTACGGCATTCATCTTGGCCTCCAGTCAGAAATGTCTTCCTTCAAACAGTTTTTCCTTTCATTTTTTTCTTTAATTCTTCTGAAAATCTAATTCCAGGACCTTACACATGTTAGGCAAGTGCTCTGTCACCAAGCTAGTTCCCAGCCCTCTATTTTTAAAGGCGGACTACTAGACAGTGTTACAGCACAGGGTGTTGTTATGGGTGAGCATGTCACAGCTCTTTAACATCCTCTGATAAAGTGCATTTTGCAGGTGATAATACATTAATTGTTTTTTTCATTTTATTCTAATACAAAACGAGGACAATCCTTATTACTGACTGTCTGTGTTGGGGAAGAAAGTAGAATGCGGTGATATTGACAGAAGCCCATTCCTCCACCTCCTCCCCTTCCAGGCTTTTCAGAGTCCTGCGGGACTGCTGCATTAGTCTGAAGGATTTCTGTTTTGCCTTTAAGGTGTGAGTCTCCTAAAGTTGTGCACAAGTCACTGTGTGTGTGTGTGTGTGTGTGTGTGTGCATGCATCTGTGTGGTTTCTTTAGATAAAGGTCTTTGTATTTCACCTGACTTCCAGAACACAGCATGACCTAGAAAAGATGAAGAGGAAGAGGCTTCGAGCACCTCATTACCCTAAGGTCCTCAGGGAGGGCAGGAGGGGACAGTCTCCGTCCAGATGCTGATGATCGTTACCTAAGTGTGCAGCACTCTCAGCTCCTGACAGGGTGGGTTGGAGCTCCTCGAGCTGCAGAGTGAGAAGGACCATGCCAAAGGGAACAGACTTACGAAATATAAAAGACAAGGGCAAAAAAGGAAACTTTAAAGATCCCACAATTTTGCCAGTGGCCCATTATGCGCATGGCAAACAATCTGGAATTAATAGGGATGAACAATGGTAATGCAGAGAATAGAGATTTCTGTAAGAATTTATTCAGAACTTGTCCCTTTGTCCTTGCCTCCTCTCCCTTACCATCCACTACGAGAAAGGAAACGACAGGTAAGAGCAGCTTAATATCCAGCATTTCAAGTCTCTGAACCTCCCCACCTGAGAAGAGCGGCCTCCTGCTGAGAAGCCACTGAACCTTAATCATTGTCCATTGCATCAGAAGAAAGAGGGCTGAGGTATCTATTTTTCCCTTCAAATGTCTGGTGCCCACAGCAATTAGCTAATCATGTTCCTATCAGGTCAGGTTACAGGATAAGGCACATTTCATACAAGAAAAGAAGATAAATGGTTGTTAATGCTAAAGGAATATTCTGCAGATAAGTGAGAAAGGACTTCACTGCATCAGAGCTCCGGGTTGTCTTGACACTCCCTGAGTATGCCACCCCTTCTGCAGTGGTCAGCCCAGCCTGATGTAGGACAAGAGAGGGAAACGCTGCCTTAGGCACATGGATTTTTATTATTACTTGTTTTTGTTTTGTTGTGTTTTTTATTTGTTTTGGGGGGTTTATACTGGATTGACGTTTACAAAATATCTCCAGTTATAAGAAATTTCTTTGATACTAAAGTCTTAGAAGATCCTGATACTATGCTGTCAGAGACCAGCGTATTCAATTCATCCTAGCTTCAGCACTGTCGGAGCCAAAAACTTAAGTGCTTACTGCATGAAAACAATAGTGAGGCCAAGGAAAATGATGAGGAAGTTCTAATACTATGCGACACTTAAAGACCACAAACAACTCCAAATAATTTTCAACTGCTGACACATTAGTCCTCATAATAATCTTTTGTGGCAGGTGAGTGTTGAATCCTCGGTTATAGATTTGACAGTGAAAAAACGAACAGAGGTCAGAGGTTACACAGCTAGAATGTGGAGATGCCAACTCAGGGAGCCTGGCCTCCCAGCTCAGTTATCATGTCGGCTGTGCTGAGGCTCCTTATTTGACAGAAGAGACAGTGAAGCTGGGACAAGTGAACAGTCTGACCCAAGTCTGACCCAAGTTTGCCTTTGCCCTACATCTGACTGCAGATGCCTTTCTCCGTTTGATATCATTTGATATAGTCTGCAGTGCCCACAGACATTAGCTAATCATGTTATATTGCACCTAGCATCACGTTATATTGCACTTTATCCCAGCAGGAATATTGGTCCCTAATTCTGGAGCCTGAGCCCAGTGAGGCAGTAAGACTGTAATCTAAATAGTGTGCCTTTTGCTCTGGGCACACTGCATGCCTCATAAACATTGACTTCATGCCGTCTGCTTTTCCCCTGTGTCCCTAGTACATACAAGAGCAGAGTCTCATCTGTAAAAGATGTAAGATGTAAGACTTTTACTCAGAATTGTACAGTTTTCCATCACAGCTAGCTCCTCTTGTTTCTAGCCACATCTTTCCATGCACTCCTGTATTTGTTGAGTACCTGTTATGTGTGCAACAGCGCAGCAGTGGTAAAGAGCCAGCACCTGCCTGCATGACACGAAGGCCAGGGAACTTTGCTTCAGGTGCTGTCCTTGCCATCGTCCTTTTCCTCTGGCAGTTGCATGTGCGCCCGCACACACAGTATATCTTCCTTTGCTTATCTCATGTATAGCCATTCCCAAGTCTGCACTAATTATATTCCCTTCCTGTCATTGAATATGGCCTCCACGTCTCTAGCATAGTCTTCCATCTGTGTTACTAGGTTTTGTGTCACATGTTGCCGTGGTTTGGAGGCCATATGCTAAAGGCGTGGTCTCCGCCTTTGCCACTGTTGAGAGGTAGTGGAAACTGGAACAGCTCAGGTCTGGTGAGTGATCTTCTAGTTACTGGTTGTGTCCTTTAAAGGACACCATGGAACCATGGAACCATGACCCATTCTCCTTTCATTCCTTTTTACATCCTGGCCTTGAAGTGACTGGTATGCCACCACTGGCCAGAACAGCAGGACCAGCCAGTCCTGGGCTGAAATCTTTACAGTGTGAGGCCAAAGAAAATGTTCCTGTTTCTACATGAATTGACCCAGGGTGTGCATTATAGTGATGGAACAGAACAACATGGAGTTCTCTTAAGGGGCAGGCGTCTCTGTTCTTTCCCAAAAGATTGCTCCTTGAAGCTGGAGTCTCTTATTACTCACTTTTGTCCTTCTCATTAAACTAGCAGCGTGCTGTAGTGAGGACATGTTTTAGAGTAAAGAAAATGGAATCAGCTGCCATCCTTACTCTAGCAATGTAACCGTGAGAAACCACTTCATCTTTTTTCCTATCATGCTGGTGAGTTCTTTGCTTTCTCATGTTTCAAACACATTTCTATCAGATAAGCACTCATATCTCATCTAATTGATTTTCTTTTCTTTATGGATTTAGCAAGAGCTCAGTAAGGATTTTATTTGTTCTTTATAATATATTAACTAAAGCCTATGGTTTTAATATGTCTTTTTGTCTCTGATTTCAATTTAGGTATTTATTAGCTAGGTTGGAACGGAAATCTATGGATGTGTGGGAGATGCCTGTAACTCCCTTAAATTGTTTGCACATATATTTACGTTTCTGTTGTATTGATGTTACTTTCAGAAGGGTACAAGTTCAAAAGTGACAAGACTAGTAAACTGCTATCATTTTTTACTTCTTGAGATGTTTGCCTTTTAGATGGCTTTTAGTCCATCTTTAACCTGACTCAACAAGATAGACACATCAACCGTATAAATGTCCTATGGGGAGCTGGTGATGAATGGCAAGGGCCTTGAATATTTGGATTCCCGAATGTCCAAACGATTTTAGATGACTTGAAAACCAACAGCAGGAAATTAAAGTGTTTGTAGAGTCTATCACGAAGACATTTATTTTTTTATTTCTTTTCATGAGCATTATAAAAGATAGTGGGCACTACCAAGTGTATGTTTTTATTTCTTCAGTGTCAAGATTCTCCATGCTTTATATATACCAGTGTGCAAGGTAGAACTCTGAACTGTAGATGGAACAGTGTTTCCCCTTGACTGCTCACACATCTGCTTAGGATTGCTGCTCTACGGTTGTCACTTAGAGAACTGCTGGTTAGACGGCTTTTCGATTTTTCGCTTTTCATTTCCTATGATTTCCTTTGTCTCATGCCACGTCCACCTCATTCGTTTGTGTTTCCCTCCCTCTGTGTGTCCTGAAGTAGCATGCTGCGGAATACAGTGGAGCATATGTACCCATCCAATAACCCTCATCTTGTCCTGGAGACAGGCAATGCTGAAGACTCCAGAAGACATGAAGTTTCATTTGTATTTTAGGAGACTGTCAGAGAAGATGGTGTGTATTAAAGGTAACATTCTCATAAAGGCTGACTCTTTTTTTCAGTACAAGCAATGAGAAGTTTGATATGTCACTTTGACTTCTCAGTGTAGAGACTTGATACGCTTTCTGTTGGTGCAGAATAAAATAATGATGAAATACACCAGCAAAAGGATCAATTGACTCTGGGTTTAAATATAGGCTCTGTCACCCACTACTTTGATTTTCCCGCAATTGCAGTTTCCTCATCTGTAAGATGACTGAGCACAATACTTACCCTTACGAATAAGGAGAAGGTAAAAGGAGGGAACTTTTACGTTATTCTTCCTATTTTAGTCCGTTGGGGCTGCACGACAAAATACCACACTCCATGAGGCTTATCTATATTTTGAACATTTCTAGAACCTGAAAAGTCCTAACTCTGAGCACTATCAGATATTCTGTGTGTGCTGAAGGGCAATTATCTGGCTCCTGGAAAGGAACTTTTCACTGTAACCTTATGCAGCAGAAGAGCTGGAGGTGGAGAGAGAGAACCTTGGCATCTCTTTTATAAGGATAACAGTTCCACTCGTGAGGATACCACCTTCATGTTCTCATCACCTCCCCAGGGTTCTGTGTCCTAATATATTATTTTACCCACCTCGGGGAGGGTAGAATTTCACTGTGACTCTAGGAGGGAGGGTGAAGCACGAATATTCAGACCATAGCACTACCTTATGCATACTGCTTAACCTCTACTAAGAACTCCCTGATTGACATTCTATAGTTGATATTATTAAAAATGAAGAATTAACTAAATTTTAGTAGCAAGGTTTTGGGAAGGAAGTCCTGGGCAGGGTGGGTGATGATGATCAGTACCTGTACTGCTTGGCTGTCTAGAGCAGAGCTGATCTCAGACCCGCTGGCGCCTGTGGTCCCTTCTGCTCTGTCCCTGGCAGCGTGCACACTGTTTCCTCCTGGTGCAAGGACTTGGATCAGTCTGAACTCCTGAGTTCTTTAGGGAATGGGGTGTAGCTTTACACGTTGAAATAGAATACTTCTAAGTTTAAATTTCTTCTGAAATATCCATCTCTCAAGCCGCAGCTTTAGTTATACTTAGCATACTCTGGTCAGGGCACTGGCAAGTGGTGAAACAGAATTTACAGAGGGAACCAGTGAGGAGACACATGTCCTCTTCAAAATGTGTTGTTCTGAATCCAGGAGGCACAAGCAGGACATCTATAGAGTTTAACCCTCGCTGGTAGGGAATTCTCCTGGACTGTAGCATATCACGTGCTTGTGGATAAAACCTAAAAGGGAAACGCACAGTCATTCATGTAACCTAACATAGGTAGTCGAGGTGGGGTAGGACACACAGGGCATGTGACAGGATGTGTCCCGGTGATATAAATGCCAGTGTTCACATCTGCAGCGATTGAAAGCCTTAAAAAGTAAGCACTGAGCTGTCTTTCTATCTCTTCTCTCCAAGCAGAGTTCTCAGAAACAGAGTGTTCTACAGTTTCGTTGTTCGTTAATCTTAGTCTCAGGCAGACCTTCCACTCTCTCGTCCGAGTGCAACTGGGCCTGGAGCTCGCCTCTGAGGGAACTGAGGACAATACCAGTCATTCAGAAAATGTCACCAAGCCATCTTGCTACTCATCCATTGCTAGAAATTGTGATATGGGCCCGATCTTAATGAACTTTCCATTTTGTGCAGAAGCTAAGTCTAATTTTTACACTAACTTACATACTGCGTAATGAGAGCAGAAGATATGAAAAAGTACTGATTTGGAGATTCCATTGATTTGAGGATGGATTCCAGACACAGTATTTGCATACACTCTGTTAGCCCCAGTTCTACCATTTGCAAAATGGCAACAGTAGATTCTGTTCTGTAGAGTTTTTATGAAGGGCAAGTGAGTGAAATGTCTACTGTATTTGCTGGACACACAGAGGTCTCTCAAAACTGCTGGAATATTTTGCGTATTTTCTTTCCTTATGCCATTTGCTTTCCTACATAAATAAGAGCAAGATTTCTCAAACACGTTGTCCCCATACACCATAGATCAATGATGGTAAACCTATGGCACATGTGTTATTATTTTTAAGGTGAAAGATGTTAATGTAGGAGTTACTATTTTTCAAAAACCCCAGTATTCAGGTTTAATTGCAATGCGGTCACTTTGCAATAAGTAAGTTTTGGGTTGCATTTTGGGCATTCATCTGTAAAAGTTTCATCATCTCTGCATAGACTGTGAGGATGCCTCCATTTACGTCTAAAGGCCTCAAGACCATCCTTTTTTATAGCTGAATAGTATGCCATTGTATAAAAATAGTACATTTTTTCATCCACTTTGCATTTCTCGAATGACCGTGATGGTGAACATTTCTCCATGTATTTATTTGCCATTTGTATATCTTCATCTGAGAACTGTGTGTTCATCTCTGATGCCCATTTTTGGAGAGGGTCTTTGAATTTGGGGGGCTTGATGTTTCCCAGTTCTTTATATGTTCTGGATATAAGTCCTTTGTCTGAGGGATTGTTGGCTAAAATTCTTACCCATTCTGTGGGCTTTTTTTTTCACTTTGTTGGTGATATCTTTTGAAGTCTGCACACATCTTTCCCTGCACTGGTGATACAGGAGCCGTGAGCCCATTCTTGTCTGCAGATCATACTTGGCAGCAAGAAAGGGAAGGTAAAGATGTGGTCCTTACATTTCACTAAGAGCAGAAATCATTGAGTTACTCTCCTTCAAGCCTTTCCTTTAAGCCCATGTTAACAAAGAGGCCAACCACATTCCAAGTGACTGTAAAATCTCATGTAAGGAAGGAATGACATGTACACAGACATGAAGGACATTCAGGAGAATAGTCAGAGGAGACCTACCAAGATACAGATGGACCCAAGGATGAAAGAATGACAAGCAGAGCCAAATGTGGCAGTGAACAGCAATACCAGCATTCTCAAAGACTGGGGTAGGAAGGTTGCAAATTTGGACCCAGCTTGGGTAAACTAGCAACTTTACAAGACTCTGTCTCAAAATAAAAAATAAAGAAGGGCTAGGGATGTAGCTCATTGCAAAGGCTTTATGTTCACTCCCCAGTACTGCAGCTGGAAGGAAAGAAAAGAATTAGAATTAGAAGAAAGAAAAGAATTGGACATCTATCTGATCCTCTCTTAACCGAAGGTCCTGATACTCAGAGCAGGAAGGAAGTGGAAATTAATACAAGCTTTGTGCAGCATACAATTTGTTTGTTGTGCTTTGTAGATTTCCGCTTCAAAGTCTCTACCCAGTAAGTATTAATCCTTTTGCTTTCTTGAGGAGCTGCAGATCATTGGGGTTTGTGCTTCCACCTCCTGCTTCTCATTGTATTTTCCAGTTCAGTTCAGTGCCACCTGTATAAGTGTGCACCTCTGGCCTCACCACCCACCATGGTGCAGTGTGCCAGAGCCTTGTGGCCCGGCTCTGGCTGAACTCTCTGCACGAAGTCTCCCTCCTCACTCTGCGGTTACCCCTGCACCTTCTGTTCCAGTGGTGCTGAACTCCTGGCAGTTCCCAGAACTTATTTTTAACACCTCTCCTCCCGCTTCCTGTATCTGGGCCTTTTTCTTGGTGGAACCTCGCATCCACCGTTTCCTACCTGACTGTCTTCTAGATACCCTAGAGTAGTTACTTCAGAGAGTCTTCTTGGCGTCCCTCTCACAGACTGGGGTGCATGTCCCTGCTCTGTGTGCGCCCACTGTCTTCTACACACTTCCACCGCTGAACCAGCCACATCATTCTGAACCCATCTGTTTGTCCCCATTTCATATTCAGCAGCAAATGCCTGATACGTGTTTGTGAACTGACCAGAACTGAGTTAGCTGTCATGGCTGCCTTGACAGGCACTGGAGAATAGACCTACATACTGGTAAGCAAAATACAAAATTTATCCTGCAA
>PVJX010009178.1:0-35225 GCA_004027295.1 Dolichotis patagonum
TAGTGTCCTCCACATACTCTCCCTTCTTCCCAAAGAAACTCCAAAATACTGTCATAATTTAATTCATTGGATCACCTCACAAAGAAGACCAGTGCTATTCTGTCAGACCCTTGATCAGATCCCACACACAGATGAGGAGTGGGATGGGCAGCATTCAGACTGTCCAGTCTGCTCTCAACCAGGCAAGACTTTGAGCTCTACCTTGGTTCACTTCTCAGCCTCTACCACCCTGCCTTGGGAAAGTCCTGCTCTCAAGTATTACTGAAGAGTGACCACATTTTAAGGGCAAGAAACATTTTAAGAGACACATCAAGGTTTAATGCTGCCCAAATAGTTATCAGTAGACTCTGTAGATTTCTGACCATCTATGGGAAATAAGAAAAAGAGTACCCTGCCTACTGTCTGTCAATATCATAATTCAGGTTACAATTCAATTTTACTTTTTGAGTTCTTAATTCATCTGGTCATAAATAAATTTACATGTAAAATATGTGGAATTCTAATTAAAAGTCAAGCTTCAGAATCAAAGTCTCAAGCAGACTATTACAGACTATTCACCTTAAGAAGAGGGCAAAACTGTAACACATTATTCCATTAAAATACAACTTAAAATAAGCATATTAGTCTTTAACAAATGTCTCTAAACTTCTGAGGAACACTGCACAAAGATACTTTTGTAAAACACACTCACAGCACTTTGATGTTACCGTATGTTCATTAAAAGGAAGTATTACTACTTACATACATAAGGTACATAATGAATTCAGTACGTGTCTAGAGTTGGCTAATGCCATTAGAGCACATGCCAAAAGCACAGACTATAAATCAAAACGTGATTTGTCAAAGTAAAATCTTAATATGGTACAGGTTAAAAATAAATAAATAAACCACGATTATCCCTATGTGGGATTGGTGAGAACTAAGCCCAAACTGAGACCAGGTTGCAACTGACATGCCTTTGTTCTATCTCTAGCTTTGGCTATTCCTTGCCTTCTTCCACCTGGATAAGTATAAAATTAGCATGCATTAGGGATTCTGTACTCTCCAGAGGGTTTACATCTCTAGCACTGCTTTAAAGACTGATATTCTTTCCAAAACACTGACATAAACCAGTTGGGCAAGCACAGATCTTTTTTTAAAGCCCACATTACTGAAGTTTTAAAAGATCTAGATTCTTCTGAAAACAGAATTTGTAAACACTTGACATTAACTTTATTAACTCACTTCCAGTTTGAAGATTTAACAAAATATCCAAAAGGTAGACATATAAAGAGGGAAATCACAAGGACACCTATTAATAAAATAAGTAAAGCTAAGCAGTAGATACCATGAGTTGTCTAGGGAATACAAGCAAAGAAACAGATACTGTCCTATGTGTTATGTCTTTTCTTTCCCATACTTTCACTTGTCTTTCTGGACTGTGGTTCCTTCATAGCAGCCTCACATCTCATCCAAGACTTCCATTAGTCATACAAGCAGCACGTTTCTTAGATCCTGAGTTCCCCGAGTCACATGCCGTTTTCATTCAAATTTCAAAGGAAATTTGACTGGATTCCCAATGCCTAGAAAATTCAAACTAAATTCCTTAGCACTGAGCATGTGGCTTCCATGATTCAAATCCTTTACTTCATACCTCTAACTCATCTGCACTCAAACTCCATACAACTGTCTCATGCATTCCACATGCCTGCATGCTTCTGACCCTAGTGCTGCCTTAACACCCCCCCCATTCTACCTGGTGATATCACTCTTTCTTAAGAGTCAATAAAGCATTACTTAGTTAAGGAAATTTGACTAAGTCCCCATACCCATTTTAGGTATGTATATGCCTCACACAGAAAGTCTCAGATGCTACCATAAATCACTGGTTTGCTTGTGTGCATCTTCCATCTGCCAAGGATGAGGCAGGATTGCAAGTTCCGTCCTGCCTAGGCAATTTAGCAAGACTTGATCACAAAATTAAAAATTAAAAGGGCTGGGGATGTAGGTCAGTGGCAGAGTAACCCTAATTTCAATCCCCAGTATCATAAAGAAGTTTTTCAAGGAAAGGAAACATTTTGGGTTATTCTATCTAGTACCTATAGTGTCTTCTTTACAGATGACACTAATTATCTGGTTGCTGAGTAGATAAAACCATAAATGAAACTAATGCTCATATAAAAACAACTAAGAATATCACATCTCAAAAAATATGAATCTATACACTATTTCAACTTGCAAAATGCTGCCTTCTCTATAATCTTTCTAGGCATTCTAAAACTAATACAATAAAGCCAATCTTGGGCCAGGGATTTAGCTCAGCAGCTCAAGCGCTTGCTTGGTAAGCGGCAAGTTTGTAAGTTTGATCCTCGGCACCAAAAAATTAATTAATTAATTAGTTAGTTAGTTAAAGGCATGCAATCTGGGGAAATCACCTGAAACTAGAGATAGATTAACAAAACTTGAAGATAGGTTTGCAATATGTGATCATGAAACAAAAAAATCTCTTAAAAACAACAAGGAAGCAGGCAGTAACAATACAAAGGCTAGAAGACAACAAGAGGATCTACAACTTAAGAATAAAAAATGTGAGTGAAGAAGCAGGAGTAAAAACAAAGGAATTACAAAGGCTAGTCACAGAAATAATTAAGGAAAACTTCCCAAGCATAGGCAAAGGAAATAATATTCAGGTGTATGAGGCATACAGAACTCCAGCCACCTACAACCAAAACAGAGCTACATCCAGACATATAATAATCAAGATCCCAGAAATTCATCACAAGAACAGAATATTAAAAGCTATCAGAGAAAAGGAACAGATCACCTATAAAGGAAAACCCATCAAAATCACGACAGACTTGACAAAGCCATCAAATCAAGAAGAGCTTGGAGCAATGTATTCCAAGCCCTGAAAGAAAATAACCTCCAGGGCTGGGGGTTTAGCTCAGAGGTGTAAATGCCTGCTTGGTAAACACGAGGTCATGAGTTCAACCAAAAATAAATAAATTAATTAAATAAAAAGAAAATAACCTCCAACCCAGATTGATGTACCAAGCAAAACTGTCTCTCAAAATTAATGGAGAAACAAGATGTTTCCATGACAAAGAGAAACTGGGGGAATTCATGACCACCAATCCAACCCTACAAAAAATACTGAAGGACATTCTAAAGAGAGAGAAAAAATATACCAGGATTTCAGGAACAGTGGTAGAGAGGCCTCAATGAACAGGGCAGACAGTGAAATGAAGGAGAAAAATAGACAAACAATGGCAGAAAAATAGCATAGCAAAATGAGACTAAGAAGGTTGGCTATAATCTCTAACACAGATGGCCTTGATACACTAGCAAAAAGAAACACAGGCACAGTAGATCAGGAGATAGGGTCCCTCGAGATTATCTGTATAGCAAATACAATTAACCTGAAAGAGGGTTTATGGAAAGTCAAATATGAGAAAACAGTGCTCTATGTGACAGGGAACCAGAGAGAAATAGGGGCAACTCATGCAGCACCTCAGATAGCTTGGAAAGACAGGATACTTTTGTGCAGTAGAGAACTACTCAGCTAAAATGAAGGAAAACCTTGAGGCTTTTGTAGGTAAAGGAATAGAACTCGAGATTAAGTGCAGGAATGAGAACAAGTTTCCATGAAGGCTTTCCTAGGTAAACAGCATGTTGCCCCCCCCCCTCTAAAAACTGACCCAAAATGTGCAAGCCATCCTGTGGGAGTAAAAGGGGAAGAATTGTCTAAAAAAGGAAGGCAGAGGATATTGTTAATAGTGTATCAGGATTTAAAATCCTGATTCTCACTGCTCTGTTTAGATGGATTATATTTTGTTCCAGTTTGTCTACTTGTACTAGAATTCAGGGCACAGACAGCTCTCCCAAAAATAGCAGGATATATTATGGTAATCATGCTTAATTTCCTATTAACTTAATCTGAAGCCCTGTATAACTTACACTGTCTTATTATGACTGATCTTATTTCAATCTGGTTTGTTAGATCGCTGTTTTGTATTGACTGATTTTATTTGAATCTGTTATGATTGATAGTATCAAGTCTGAGAGTATAGGCAACTACACTGAAGATGACAAGATTCACTAGGATATCCACTCTGGTTTGACTATTATCTGCTTTTGAAGTCTTAAAATGTCTCTAATGTTTTGTTTTTATTATAATATTGTTATGTACTGACATGTTCAATTATACTATGCCTGATGATATAGACAATTCAATGAAGATAACAAGAGACATCATAGTAACCATTGTAGATCACAATGGTTGTATTGTGGTTTTATATGACTTTTTTATTTCATGTTTTTCTAGGAATTTGTTTTGTTTTGCCTTACTTTGTTTAGTTTTTCCCTCTAATACAGAAAGGATGGATATACAGGTAGAGACTCACGCATGCATAGAATTTATAAACAGTTTATGAGAACTGATTATATAATGCATGATGAAATAAACAACTACTTTGAAGAAAAAGAGACACTACAGCACCCAGTGCTGATTCCGTAGTGTCATGATGTGAAATCCAGCAATACTATTATTCTTTGTTCAGAGTAATTTTAGTCTGTTTTGTTTTGTTTAATTTCAACATACTTGAATGTATGGACAGCTGTTTTGAAGAGAATGAGAGACACTATGACAGCCATTATCATCTGGTCTTGAAGACCTAAAATGCCTTCATCAGGTTCAGATCAGTTTTACACTATGTTGTTTTATATGAATTCACTGTATGTGAAGATACGGACAACTATTTGGGAAAAAACAAGAGACAATATGATAGACAGTGAAGATCTCTGTTTGTCTTGCTTTGAAATTGATGTCTCTTACATTGCTTTCTTATGTTCTGTTTTGTTGTGTTTAATTTTACTCTCTTTAAAATAAAATTTTAAAAAAACACACACTAGCCAAACACAGAGACATGCACAATAGAGCTAAGTGCACTTCAGAGCTGCAGTAGTACAGGATTTTCTAGAAAGCCCATTTTGTTCTGGATACAAGAAAACTGAAAACAATGAGAGTACATTGTCACAGACAGCTGAACAAGAAAGGACTCCATGCTCAGAGGATGCTGCTTCTTTCAGCCCTTAGGAACTTCCCTTCCTATGGAGGGTGAGGATCAATTTCAATGTTCCAGAGGCTTTTAGTCAAGCAAAAGGACTCCTTCCTGATGCAAAGTGCTGAAACTCCACCTTAGATGAGTTAGGAAAGCCTTCATGGAAACTTGTTCTAATTTGTGGCCCTGTGTAGTACTAAAGAAAACATGATTTCCATATCAGTTACAGGTAGTAGAGGTGAAAATTGGAAAATGTCTTTTTTCCAAAGCCCACCTACTAATATTCAGTGGGCTTCTAAACTCCTATCACTGTTGACTTTGCTCAGAATGTCCAGCCTCATTTAATCTGGTCTCTTGTGGATCACTGCTCTGGACTACCTTTTATTGCGGCCAATAGAACAATTTCAGGAAGAGCTGCTACAATCAGATCTTTTTGATGTTTTAAATATTTCAAGTTCAGTATTTGTGAAAAATGGCTAAAATGTCATAAATCAAAAGGAACTAACAAAAGATTAAGTACTCTGAAATCCACAGCTCAACAAGTCTACACATCTAAGGGTGGGAAGTAACTGAGATTAAGAGAATAAAAAATTCAATCACAGAGTGCCACCTGGCACATATACAGCCCTCAATTAAACCTGGGTGCAATTAAAGGCTTATTAAACTGAGATACATGACAACAAAAGGAGGAGGTGAGTCTAAAACTTTACAGGATGAATTAATTCTATTCACATTTGGGTGGGAGGTGCAGAAGAGAGGGTCCAAGTTAAATTAAACAGCAAATAGAGCAAATTAAAATAATTTGATTTTAGTGAGTGAGACGTGTAATTGCATCTAAGTATGTGTGTGTGTATTATTTAATAGTACTCTTAAATTGATGTGTATTTCATTATATTTGTATTAATAATATTTATACTTTTTTTAAAAAAGATATTTTGCTGCTTTAAAATTCAATATAAATGGTTGAGCATGATGGCACATGCCTGTAATCCTAGCACTAGGGGATTGAGGCAGGAGTATCACTATGATTTTGAGGCCAGCCTGGGCTACAAAGTGAGTTCCAGGCCAGCATGAACCTCAAAGTAAAACCCTGTCTCAAAAAGACAATCAATCAATCAATCAATCAGTAAATAAAATCAACATAATTGAGGAGAGAAATATGTTTTATGTGTTTATTTTTAATGATCATCACAACACAAATTGTATCCAAAGGTGTGATGAGAAAAAGAAATATACAGCTAGAAGACAAAGGTGTAAGTATCTATTGACCTTGCTTAGCACATTAGACACATGTCTCACAACTACTGTGTACAACTATCTTTTTTTAAATGCCAGTGGAAGGGCAACTACTGAAAATAAAATAAAATTTAGATATTCAAGGTTACTTTTTAATGATAACATATATAACTCCTGTTACGAAAATGGAGTTGAGGAAATTCCTAATTTTCATATAGAGAATTAGCAAGAGAGTACCTTGCTAAGAACAACTTCTCAGTTAACTTTCAGGCAGACTTCAGCCTTAAGAGAAGGTTAAAAGCACGAATCATCAAGTTCATCTGTTATAGCTTTCCTCGAAGCTAAAAATTGAGAAAATTTCAAACTTCTGGAAAATATGAAGTTTCTGGTTTACCGCCAGTCTTTAATATAACCTCTCCCCAGTTAATTCAGAGTTATATAATAATCATCTCTGACATAACGAAATAATACAAGGTACTTGATTTTGTTCTGAATCTGGTAGTTGCTTTATTGAATACTTTCACTATTTTCTTCTCAAAGATTTATTTTTCTGAATAGACAGCAAATTATATATTACTAATACTTCTCCAATGAATGCAAGAATACATATTTGGCTTTGAACAGAAAAGGCACATAGTTATGCAAACTGTATGAGGAGTGTGCATGTGTGTTTAATGAGCACAGCTGAGGTTTAAAACAAATGGGTGTTACGTGGTTCATGCTTTCTGAGGATAGTTATAATGATCTAAGGAGTGTATTAATAATATAAAGTGTGATATAAGTATTAAGAGGAATAAGGACACTAGTTTGATAATTTACATTCTAAAATAGTAATCTCTTTGGCTCCACAGAATATAATGTACCAAAGTGCTAGTTATATTTATAAGGACTATATACAAATGAGTTTTTCTCACAACTTTTCCATTATATTTCTGGGGCTTTATTGTAGAATTTGTAGTTAAAACTCAAGTGTGAAGCTTTTTAATTGAAGACATCATTTTTATTGCTGTTCTTTCTTGGGAGGCTAGACCCGTAACACCAGGCTGGCTTTCTATTACACTAAGATAGTGAATTTGTGTCATCCACAGAACAACTCTGAAATTGATTTGATTACAGTTTTTCTCTCCTCTTTACTAAGCATTTTTCAGGGATAAAACTCTTAATTCCCTTAAAATGATGCTAGAAAACATGGTCTGAGTGGTTAGAACACTGGACACCTTAGAGATGCTGCTAACAGATACATGAACTATTACTTGTAGTACAATATAGTAGCCAAAAAAGTTCCTAAGGGTCCATCTTTATGGCTTCCTGATGAACAGTCTTTATAGCCTCTTATTTCCTATCTGTTTCTTCAGATTCCAGTGTCAACAATTTTCTCCATACACTTTTTTTCCAAATGTGACCTATAAGATTTTGTTCTTGAAGAATTACTTTGAGATGAATCACTGGTAATTACTTTTAAGTTTCAAAATGCAGTTCCTTTAAAAATAGTCAATGATTTCTTGGACAAGCATTTTCCCACGATCTCTACAACAATAAGAGAAAGCCCCTCACACTTTAAAATCTTAACTTTAAATTGTAATTAGTTAGCTTCATCTTTAAATTTTTTAAATGTTCCATTAATATGAAGCATATCAAAATAAAATTTTACCAAGAGGCATATAATTGCTTGTATTAGTATAAAATAGACCCATCTATTTATAAGATTAACTAACAAGCATTTAGTCCGACTAAGCAGATTGGTGTTCAGTGGAAGCAGATGATATGAACTAGGATTTAAAGAAATCACGACATATTTTACATAATGATAATAATAGCACTTGAGACTCCTAGACTAATTTTATGCTTTCTGTGCAAATAAAACCAATGGATAGCCCATTTCTGTGGTATCCAAAGAAAGCAAATAGGACTTTTATTCATTTATAAGAAGAAAAGTTAATTCATGACTTGGTGGACAAGGCTGTATCAGTAGGTATATCTGATCTAAACAGTTAACATGCTTATAAAATGTAATGTCATAAGATATGATTTTGGAAGCTTTTTAAATTCACCTTTCTAAAAATAGGGTCTCACATTTAGCAAAAACAACGTTCACCTTGCAAAAGTTAAGGTCCTACACTAAGAAATAATAGGGAGTGCAGAAACAAACAAAAAAAGAACAGGGAGAGTAGCTTGTCTTGTTTGAAAAGCAGCAAATATCCATAGCAGACAGATAATGGTTTCTAGTGCTCAAGCATATATGCTACAATTTAAATGATACAACATACTCCCTGTGTGAGAATGACATGCAAATTCATGAAACACTCCATATGAAAGAAAGAAAGAGAGAGAGAGAGAGAGAGAAAGAAAGAAGGAAGGAAGGAAGGAAGGAAGGAAGGAAGGAAGGAAAGAAAGAAAGAAAGAAAGAAAGAAAGAAAGAAAGAAAGAAAGAAAGAAAGAAGAAAGAGAACAATCTATGGTCTCTATGACCATAATCTCCACCTCCACTTAAGGGAATCATAGCTTACTAGAGAAGTGACTGCTTCCAATAGCAGGGAAGAAAGGTTTCAAGATCAGCCTAAAATGTCTAGTCATAGCACATAGCACCAAAGTCATCACAGACCACCAACAGTACCTTAAAAAGGGCCTGGTAGCCACCTTGAAAAGTTGCCCATGGGCCAGAGATTAGACAATTTGAACATTAATAACTCTAATGGACTGATACACATCAACTACACATAAATGCACATATAGTGGTAATACACTTCAAACGTCATTACACTTGGAACATGGCAGAAAACTAATACACTACTTTTAAAAACTAGTAAATAAATAGAAAGGATCAAACAATTTCTTATGTATAATGCAGGTAAATAGCTGAAACAGAAAATTCTAAAATAATCAAACTTTATAAGTTTATTAATTTATAAGTTTAAAACAGAATTAGAAAAGTACCATTTTGTAGCTCAGCAGCCAAAAATTAAATATTACAATTAAGTAGACAGTGATTATAATGACTAACTTTTAAAAAAAAATTGTGGAGGAAAAAGACTTATAATGGAAACTCACACCTCCACTTACAAACTGTTTTTGACAAAACAGTTTGATTCTATCTCTCGGGAGCTTATCACAAAAGCTGTTCCACCTCTTCCCAATAAAGTATGTCTCCTGTTTTCCTTATTCTTCATAAGGTCCTATCTCTTAAATCAAGTAGTTGCTATAGCTCACTTCAATTAACAGAAAGTGAAAATGACACCACATTACTTCCAAGTTTAGGTCAAGAGAAGCTTTGTATTTCTGCATTGGACTCCTGCGTGGTCACTGACATAAATCAGAAATCGTATAGAAGTCTGACTGCCTGGCAAAAAAGTACAAGCTAGCCACAGGAGAAGCCACAAGGAAGGAGAGATGCCAGCCAAACTTCTAGTCACTCCAGCCTTTGCAGGCTGGATACTAGACAGGTAAGTAAAACAGTCTGCAGAACACCCAACCTCAGCTTCATCTCACTATGAACTCATGAGGGATACCAAGTAAGAACCACCCAGCTGAGCCCATCCACCCTCAGAACTATGAGAAAGAATAAATTGTTATTTTAAATCTCTGACTGTGATTGTTGTTTCTACATAGCAACAGATTAACACAATAATTATACCAATGCATGAGAAATACAGAGGGCCTGTCAAATGAAACCATTAGGAAACAAAGAAAGGGATGCGACACCTATCAATAACAATAATAATAATAATGTCAATTTATAGGAACCTTAGAATTTCTTTAAAAAGAGACTATGAAAGTTATGAGACTATAAGAGATAACTGAATATGACCATACATTTGATACTAAGAAATTATCATTAAATAATTTAGGTAAAAGCCATGAGGGGTCCAGGAAGAGAAAAGTCAGATAGTGCCTCCGGAGAATTGGCTGTGCTGGGACTGGGAGGAGCTGACAAAAGAGCCAACTAGCCAGCCATTCTGGTAAGCCAGAATGGGGTCCAGGAAAAGTCACATACCACCCCCCATGAGCCTACTCAATCACCAAATCCCTCCCCCGCCCTAAGCAACCAGCTGGTTTGGAGACAGGCTGAGTTGATAGCAACTGAGGTACAAAAAGCAACTGAATGCTTGTATGATTTGGCTGACTTTGCAGGCCTGAGGCTGGTGGTCTGAGCATCTATAGAGAGGATAACAGTATGCAATATAGCAAATATGGGGGATTTCCTTCTATCTTGTTTTTGAAATCCAATGGTGTTCTGTTTTGTTTTGTTCCAATTGTTTTTGCTTTATTCAATATTCTGTTTTGATTGGTTTGACTTTGCTATATCTGATGGAATGGACAGCTACTGTGATAACAAGATATACTATGATAGCCATTGTTGGTTTCCTGTTATCCTGCTTTAAAATTCTGTACCAATTTCACTACTTTCTTTTGATTGGCTTTATTCTGTTTTATTTTGTTGGGTCTTATTATCTTGAAAATAAAACTTAAAAAAATAATTTAGGTATGATATTTTAAAATAGAATCCTTAACTTAGAGGGTACAAACTAAATATTTATAGATATTTGTAGATAAAATATGTGTTACCTTGGGGAGGAGTACAGATGAAATCATGAGTGTTTTTTTTAAATTGGTGTGTTTGTTATACATAATTATTACATTTTTTCAAGAAATGTATATACATTCATCTTGAACATTTCAATCCCTCCCTTACCCTTTCCTTGCCTTGCCCCACTTCCTGACAACTTGTCCATCTCCAAGTCTGCTTCTTTGTTTCCTACCATATCTTTTTTTAACTCTTTAAATTTTTAGTTTTTCACATAAAATCATGCAATACTTAACCTTCTGTTTCTTATTTCATTCAACATTATTTTTTCCAGATATACTTTTCTATAAATCATGAAAACGCATTCTTCTTTATGGCGATATGTGTATTTATAGCACATTTTCTTTATCCATTCATATGCTGATGGGCACCTAGGCGGTTTCCATATTTGCCTAATGTGAATCGGGTGGCAATAATCATGGGTTATAACCACACTGCATCACTATAGTATGATGTCTTCAGTTCTTTGGGGAAAATATCAAGGACGGGTATAGCTAGGTCAATAAAATTTCTTTTAGTTTTCAGAGAACTCTCTGCATTAATTCTCATAATGACTGTGGTAGTTTATCCTCCCGTCAACAGTGTAGAAGGGTTCCTTTTTCCCCACATCCTTGCCAGCATTTTCTTTTTGTATGTGTGTCTGTGTGTGTTTTTGATGATAGCTACTCCTACCTGATTAAAATGAAATCTCAGAGTTGTTTGATTTTGTATTCCTCTAATGGTTAAAGATGTTGAACTTTTTTTTCATGTAATTATTGGCCTTTTGTACTTCTTTTTGATAAGTGCCTGTGCATTTTCTTTGCTTATTTTTTGACTGGAGTCTTTTGTCTTTGAGGTCTAATGTGTTCAGGCCTTTGTATAGTATAGATACTAATCCTCTATCAGAAGACTAGCTCACAGAAACTTTTTCCATTCTGTAGGTTATCTTTTCACTCTAAATTGTTTCCTTTCCTGTGTAGCTTTTTAACATAACCTCATATTTATTCTTGGTATTATTTTTTGTACTACTGAGGTAATATTCAAGAAGTCTTTGCCTTTGCCTATGGCTTCAAGTGTTTCCCCTGTTTTACGTTGCAGCAGTTTCAGTGTTGTTTTTATATCTAGGTCTTTAAACCATTCTGATATGATTTTAGTGCATGGGTTTTATTTCACTCTTCTGCACACAGAAAACCAGTTTTCTTAGCACTTTTGATTAAAAAGGCTGTCTTTTCTCCAGCGTAAAATTTTGCCCCCTTTATCAAAGATCAAATGGCTAAATAGGTATTGTACCTGTGTCTTCTATAGGGTCGTTTCTGTGTCTTCTATTCCATTGGTCTACATATCTATTTTTGTGCCAGTATCACGCTGTTTTTATTACTATGACTTTGTAGTGTAACCTGAAACCTAAGATTGTGTGCTTCCCACTTTATTCTTTTTAATCAAGATTGCTTTGGTGATTCAGGGTCTCTTCTGGTTCCTTACAATTTAATGATTTTTTTCTATTTTTGTGAAAAATGTTGGTATTCTGATAGGAATTGCATGAAATTTATATACTGCCTTTGGTAATGTGGCTATTTTGACAATATTTATTCTCCCTATTCAGGAACAGGAGCTGTCATTTAATTTCCAAAAGTCCTCTTCAATCTCTTCTTTCAGATACCACAGTTTTTACTTCAGAGTACCATAGTTTTCTTTGGTTAGCTTGATTTGTTGGTATTTCATTTTTTTAAGCTATCATAAATGGGACTGTTTTCCTGATATTTTCTTACTATGACCATCATCACTGGCTTTTTTTTTTTTTTTTTAAACTGGGAGTCAAACTCAAGACCTTGCACTTGCCAGGCAGATATATGGGCCACTGAGTTATAACCTCAGCACTGGCTATTGGTTTTTGTGTACCAATTTTGTATCATGCTATTTTGATGAATTTATTAGCTCTATAGGCCATGAGTTTACAAGTGCTGAAAGTACAAGTTCATTTTATTATTTTCATATCTTTTACAGATGTTTGAACTTTCCATAATAAAGATGTGCCTACTTTGTTGAACCAGTTGGTCATTTTTTAAAGTTTGTGATAAACTTAAAAACCAATACAATAATCTTTATTTTGTAAAGTTCCTTTTTTAGCCAAAATTATTTTATGTCTTCACAACTCCAAAATGACCCACACATTTAGTTATATTTCCTCTTCCTTTCATTTTATTATTTTCATATCTTTTACAGATGTTTGAACTTTCCATAATAAAAATGTACCTACTTTGTTGAACCAGTTGGTCATTTTTTTTAAAGTTTGTGAAAAACTTAAAAACCAATACAACAATCTTTATTTTGTAAAGTTCTTTTTTTAGCCAAAATTATTTTGTCTTCACAAATCCAGAATGATCCACACATTTAGTTATATTTCCTCTTCCTTTCTAAAAAATAAGCATCATGATATCTGATCTCAGCATACATACCGAGCTGATTGACTGTGGTAACATGGAAAAAGTGTTTTGAAAACCATATTCAGTTACACAAATGTAAAACATCTTTGGTAGTAAAGACCATGTGTTGTCAAATATGTGACATATATGCAGTAAATTCTTTCAAAATCTGCTAGCTCAGAACTTTATCTTTAATACATTTGGCTCCATGAATATTTTAGATGAGTGAGCAAATTGGGAGAAAAATTTTTACTGTAATAATCTTTGTCTTTAATCCGACATTTTTTAAGAGACACAATGGAGCAACAGATTGGTTTATCATGAACTTACTATAACTATTTGCTTAAACAACTTTATACATTTCCCAGTACTAGTGAATTTTCAGCATAGGTTTTAAGCTTTTTATATACAGAGTACATTATGGGTAAGTAGTAGTTACCTGACCAAATTGACTCCTATGTGCTTTTAATTTTTAAACTGATTTTAGAACAATGGAAGCCTGGTATTTAATATATGCTGGTCAAGTGAGCAATAAAGAATTGCAAAGTTTCCTGAGGGCTGTTCTGCCCTGTCTCATCATCAGGAAGCTAAAGCATATGTTGGATGTTAGCCTGGGTGGACACAATATGTCCTATTTATTCAGGTTTCTTTTGAAGCCACAATTTATAAGTTTTGTTTCTTAGGGGTACATGTCAAACTTCATTTAGCATTAGTTGGTATCCAGATACACTGAATAGCAAAAAGGCAGCATTTGAGGGCAAAAAAAAAAAAAAAAAAGCCTGCTATAAAAGCAATAATGTCAGCTTCATTTATGTAACTCACAGAAAACAAGAGGAGATATACAATGAGAAAGCTGACAGGAAATCAAGATTAAAACTTTTTTTTTTTTTAATAGTGTTTTCGAGACAGGGCTGTACTATGCAGTTCAGGCTGGCCTTGAATTCACTTTATAGCCCAGGATGGCCTCAAACTCACAGTGATCCTCCTCCTGCCTTAACCTCCCAAGTGCTAGGATTACAGACATGAGCCACCACACCCAGCACCATTCATTTAATTTAAAAGTGTAAAACTTAATATGAACAGGAACTATTAAAATATAGAAAAAAGTTTTAAAGCGATTTCTAAGAGGTAGATACTTTTTTCTTTAAAAACATCCTACCTGTTAATCCTTCAACTTCAAATACTATACACTTACCTAGAACATGTTTCTGTACATAATATTTTTCTCTAAAAATACTTGATAAATTTTTCAGGAAGAATCCTTCAATTTTAACTGAATTAGGGAGATGCTTGTGTTTGGAACTGATTCTTTCCTTTGAAACACCTCCATGAGAAGTAGAAATTTGGTATACTGTAGAGTACTGATCCAGATGAAACAATTAACATTTGAATAATGTTTTGTAGTTGCAAAGTATTTGGGGGGGTGGGTGAGACAGGGTCTCACCATGTAGTGCAGGCTGGCCTTGAACTCACAGTGATCCTCCTGGCTCAGCCTTCTGAGTGCTGGGACTACAGGTGTACACCACCACATCTGGCAAAAGTACTGTTTGTATTAGCTTATTTAAATTAGCTTATTAAGCCTATATGTTCAGTACCCTAAGACTAACTTTATAGATGTCCAACATGTGGCTTAAAATGCAGTTGATGTAAAAACCTGAGTCATCTACTTCCATATGTCTGATTGTTGCAACTGTTATCACCGTAACTTGGAAAACAGTTTCTAGTTTGATTATAGTGCTTATAATTATAAGACAATTTATCAACCCATGTATAACATCATTTTCCTAAGATTTAACTGTGTTACTCAGTTTAGTTGTAGTTCTCTCCATTTTAATGCTGTTTGAACAGAACAGTTATTTATTCATTTTTTGACAGACATTTGCATTATTTACACTTTTGAAATTATGCCCAGTGCTTCAATGGATATTTCTCCTGGTATACTTAAGAATTTTTTAGGGCTTATACCCACTAACAGAATTGCTGTATCACAAAGCTTACCTATGTGTGTCCAATTGCTTTCCCAAATGTTTATATCAAGTTATATAATGCACTATATACTTTACCAAACCCTGAAAACTTGGCAATTAATTATTTCAAAATGTGTAACATAAAAGAAAGGAGAGAGAACCCTAATTACAAAATTTAAAATAACAGTTACTATCTAGGAAAGAGATAGGATGAAATAGGGAAGAGTCACAAAGAGCTTCAACCTATTGGCAGTGTTTCAAGTTTGAAGCCTGGTTATAGATTCCAGGATCTGTATGATTAAGTCGCATAACTTACATATGTGTTATATGTATTATCCTATATATCATCAATGCTTATAATTTTAAACTTTGGTTCACATAATAATAAGGATATAAAAATGTAAGAGCAAGTAGAACTTAATGGATTTATTACACTTTTATTTTAATATGGAGATTAGAAAACTAAACAAATTTTTAATGCACTGTGCCAAATTTTGATAACTTGCAGGACTCCAAAATAATATCCCTTCTCATACATTTGTTTTGTTTATTTCTTTTAAGCTTCCTCAATCAAAGTTTACAGAAATTGGTCCTTGGAAAATATAGGAAGAGATTTGATAATGTTTTATCTTTCCAGAGAAATTTTTTTTCTTGTTCTATACATCTATTTTGAAAACATTACATTAGCCAATAATTAGCTGGTTATCAAAGAAATAAAATGACAAATTACCAATTAAGTACCCAAAAATAATAATTAAATTGACACTGAGCACCTCAAAGGTAAAATAAACGTCAGCAAATATCCCCAATGGGTACATTTATTTATAAATTAATACATATACCACTTTACTTATATACATTTGAACCATACACAAGTTGCATTTAGAAAAAAATTGATAAAAATAATGTAAGGAGAAGTTCTAATGCATTCTTCCTGCAACCTGGTGGAAATCTCAGCATTCCTGAGGCTCATAAACTCCATTTTAGAGATACTGGTAATTCCAATTAACAAGAAGAATTAATTGCATAAGGTTGCAAGTAGCCCTATCTTACAAATGGCATGGCTATTTCGGTTTTAAATCTATAATTTTGAGTTATCTATTAAATCTGTATCTGTTACTCTGAAAAACGCCAATGTGTCTGTCTGACCGAAAGTAGATAACACTCAATTAGCTCAATGACTATATTTACAAAGAGTGCAAAGTCAGGATCATAGACGTCATCTTTAGATTTGACTATGTTCCAGGAATTCAATGAAAAAACAAAACTGAAAACATAAGCCTAAAAAATTTACCTTGTGGTAATGATTACTTGATTTATCTTAGCTTTCCAAGTAGATAAAATCAAGACTTCTAAAAAGTTGTCTTTAACCCAGGATTTCTTTTATTTAAGTGTACAATCTTCAGTGGAAGTGCATGCCTGAAGGATAACAGTTTGTTCCTAACAAAAAAGAGCCTAGATTCTACACACTATGTCTTTGCCAGAGGCAACATTCCCTGAAGCACACCGCTAACTGCAGCTCCTGCTGCACCTGTAACAATTTAATTGTATAAGTCAGCCTAGTCAAGCATCTCCAGCTCATGACTAGGAGACATGAAATTCATTGTCATTATTGTCCCTGTCATTTTGGATCATTATATCCTGCTGCAGAATTTCCCTCACTTCGGTGCATTTTTACCTCCAGGAGCCAGGGATTATAGCTGAGGTTGGGGTGGGGGCAGGACCGTGAACTACATTTACCTCAGGGGAACCAGAGATTAAATTGGATTTGCTCTCTCATGAGCTGAATTCATCTATTTGTATGCTATGAGTTTTAGATTGGAATAAAAATGAATATTCTAGTGAACACTGGGCTTTAATTCACCTTTTGAAACATGAGTGGAACCAACTTTTATTTACATTAAGAAAGTCAATGTAATTTCTTATAGGTAGCTATTTTCATAGCATAAGAAACACAGGCATTATGAAGTATAAAATAACAGACATTTCTCTCTGTCAATGTCTTGACTGGCAGAAAAGAGCAATGGAAAGCTATAATTTTGCGTCCATCTTCATTTTACAGAGGCTTAATGGAGATATTTAATGATTTTAATATTTAATGATTTTTAATTATATATCATATTCTGTGCACTGGATTGGATGACTAAAGACCAACTAGAATGGCAACAAAGATTCACTGTAAGAACTGGTAAATTAAAAGAGTTGGTAGAAGAACACAAAATAAGCTCCTAAAGAAACTATCTACCCCTCCATACAAGCTCATTTACATAGCATGTCTTAAACACTTCCTGCCTACTAGGGAGGGGATCCACTCTACTTGGAATCACCCTCTCATCCGTGGCAATGTCCATGGTTAAGTGGGTCTGTACAAGAAAGGGTCAAGGGACCAGATAGAATACACTAGAAGGCCACGTCAACTTGTTTTTTACCAGTTAATAATAAAGTGCAGCAATGGATCAAACTTCTGTCATACAAAGAATAGCCAAAGATGCAGAGTTTATTCTACTACATTTATGAAGTTCTGTGGGGGAAACACTCTTCCTTAATCATATTCAACAGCAATCACAATTTACTTAGGATGAACATGTGCTTTGGAGTAATTAAGAAAAATCTTTTGATAATTGTACATTTTATACGTCAAAGAGAACATCTTAGGCCCCTAACATCTTTATGTTAAAGGTATCTTAAATTATCTAAACTCCTGTACAACATGGTAATGTTTACTGTTCTGCCTCACTATATTTTTATACTGTTATATTTCACTTTTCGCTGGGGCTAAAGTAACTATATAATAATTACAGAGGTAGTAAAACTTTGGTTAGCAAAACTTCTGGTAGTATTTAAAAGTTCATTTGATTATTTGTAGAGACATTTTAATTAGAATCAAGATTCTCCCAAGCTGGGAATTATAAAAATTATTATTTCTGCTCATTTTATGATTTTTTTAATTATTTTTGGATTTTTTGTTGTTTTGTTGTTTGGGGAAGTGTTTTGTTGTTGTTTGTTTCTTGGTGAGGGGGTTGGGGGTGTTTTTCTTTTTCTTTTTTTTTGAGACAAGGTCTCACTATATAGTTTAGGCTGGCTTTGAACTCACTGTGATCCTCCTGACTAGTCTTCCAAGTGCTGGTATTACAGGTATGGGCCACCACACCCAGCTGTATAGCAAGTAATGTTTTATGAACTTACATATTTTTGAAAGTTATTTCAAGTACCCTAAATTCACAGTTAAACTGTTTAAGTCACTGCTTAGTCATTCTCCTAGGAGTTATTTATGAATAGTATTCCCATATTATTAAGATTTATTTTATAAACTATAATGTTTACACATTTGTTTGCAATGGTTAATGTAACTTAGGTAATTTTTCTCTCTGAACTACTTTCAAATATTTTTCTGGTCAAGAGAAAGGTATTTCCCTTTTTCTAAGCATGTATTAATTACATTTCATTTCTTTACCTACATCATCTTCTCCACCTTAGTTTTATGCTGATATTTAATTTGTTCATCATACCATACTATATAAAACACAAGTTGCCTCAATCTGTGAATATAATTGTGAAACCAGAGAACCATGCTGTTTCACATTGTTTTGCCTCACCTCAAGCATTCAGAGCAATGTGAAAGGCAAATAATTTATATCCAATGACCAAGATAGAATTATTTTCACTCCTTTAGTTTAAGACTTAAGATTTTTATAACCAATTTCCAAATAGCTATTTGAAATTATTTTTCAATTATCTTCACTAAACATAATTTTATAACTAGCTATAAAAATTAATTCTACATTACAGAAATTCTTCTTCTTTACTACAGTAATAGTTCTCCTGCAATGAAAACAGATTTCCCTTCATTTTCTTCATGTAGAATCAAAAAGAATCTGTAATTCATAATAACAAACTAATACAAGACAGTCACAAACTGAGATACAAACATCCACTAATAGTCTTCATTAGGCAATTCATATATGCAAAAGCAAACAAATCAAATAAATGCCCAACATATCGAATGCTGTAAAAAATGAGTAACAATTTGAGGAGTACTGTATGTAAAGAAAGGATGAAGATTAAGAAGCAAAGGTCACAAACATTTCCATGTTAGGACACTATTTACAGAATGCCTTCTTACTTCTCCTGGACCAAAAACCTCTTTACTACAATCAACCAATAAGTGACAATGGATTGACATTAAGGGTCTGATGCAGAGAAAGCAAATTCACAGTGCAGGTTGTCCTTCAACATGTAGGATCAATCAAGGGCACCAAAAAAGTAGTTAAGTGGACCCCCTGTAGTGTTTAGATGCTAGAAGGCGCTACAAACTGTTAATTTTCTACCTTTTAATGTTTGTCTAAGACCCTTACAATTTTTCTAATATTCTTGTTCCTAGGACAATTTCTTGAGTTTGTTCCCATTGCTCCTTCTGCACATACACATTTTGCATTTATATATGAAAGCCCGATTGACAGACAGCTAAATTGATTCAGAAATATAATATTGAAAGGAAAAAAAAGAAGGGAAGGGTAGCCTTGAGGACATCCCATAATATGAGGTATAAATATTAAAGTCTCTTCAAGCAACAACAAAACTTCTTCATACTAAGAGAGTGGTGGAACCTATGGCACAGCTATCTATCATCACTGAAAGCTCTAAAAGATTTGCCATCACTGTACTAAGACTTCAGTTATCGAACATCCAATACAAAAGGTCATATAATTGTGCGTTTAGGGGTGAAACACATGTACAATCACCTGTGTCTAGCCATTTCCTTACAAATGAATATCTCTGGATTATTGGTAAAATTTAACAAATGGCTTTGGCTGTTTTGCTTTATACTAACTGTTTCATCATCTTGAGATACATTAAGTATTTAGTTCCTCCAAATGAAAGCATACAAAATTATATTATATACAAAACAGAATTCACCTTGAACACAAGGTAAATGGACACTAGGTAATATCACTTTTACAAAACATCTAACAGCAATAGCATAAGTAATAAAACCTGAGAGTTTGGTTTAATAATGCTGTCCATCTACCTTTATCACATAAATTACACATTCAAGAATGTGTCCTATGCAAAATACAGTCATGTCAATTACAGCCCAAGGGGCATTTTTCCCTAGGTTTATAGCCCCTTGAAAATAGAGGTTTCATCTAGAGAACTTAACAGATCCTCAGCAGCTTTCACCACTGTAATATATTCATAAGGCAAGTATATTCACTGGCAAAATAAATGGCATAGAGCTGCAACCCAAATTCTTAATAATGAGACACAGTTTAAACCAACCATGAAACCAAGTAGAAATCAAAAAAGAAAAAAATCTATACAAAATAAATAATTTTTTATTTTTTTTATTTTTTGTACTGGGGATCGAATTCACGACCTCGCGCCTGCCAGGGGCAGGCGTTTAAGCCACTGAGCTAAATCCCCGGCAAAATAACTAATATTAAAAACAAAACATTATGAGTAGTTTTTCAGAAAGTACTAAAGCAAATGGTGAACCTGGATATGTGTGTGCATGACTGTATGTTTTGTAAGATTAGCATTAAAATTAAGAATGCAAAATTACTTCACTAAAAACATATTATGAAAGCCACAGTATATTTTAAGGAGTCACATGAAGAGAAAAATATAATGTAAATAACATCACATACCATCATAGTAGACAATTGCTCCCACCAGTTTGTCCTTCTGGAGCATGGGAAAATGTTCAAGGGCTCTCGATTTGCTGAGCACATAACTGCTCTTCAGGCAATTACTTCCTGCAACCAGGTCATACAACTTGATTCCTACCCAGTAGTAAGGTAGCTGCCACCATCTACAGCATAAATAGGGGTGAAGTTTCTTTAGAAACAGAGTGTAACATTATAGAATGATACCTTAAGTTACAAGAAACTTTTCACTACGGAAAACAAAGCATATCTCAAAGTGGATTGCAAAAGAAAAAAAAAAAAAAACAAGAGCCCTGCGCATCACTGATTTTGACACCAGTCTAGCGGAGTACGCAAGTAAATGAATCAGTGAGATTTTAAATCAATCTTCTCTAAGGTTCTCATCCTGGCTGCATATTAGAATTCTTGGGAGAACACTAAACATAGATACTGATGGTCGGACCTCTCATGCCCAGAGGTGGATTTAACCAGAGCAAGATGAGAGCCTGTGCTTTGTAATGTGCACCCACAGCTGAGAGTCACTGACCTAAGAAGTCCTGAGCCATCTGTGGCACAACAGAGACAAAATTTAAAAATTTATTTCAAGTCACCACAATATTCATGTACCTAAGAGTTACAAAGTCCACTTCACATTATTGTACCTGTATTACAACTTAAGGGAGCCTCATTGGTAGCTTTAACAACATTAGGAAACTGGGTTTTATAATCTGACATCTAGCCAAATTTCAATTTTAGTTAACTTAGATACTTAAAATGACCCAAAATAGTTTGGGTTTTCAGTTGCTATGTTGTAGATTCAAATTGTACAACCAGGATTCGTTTTGGGGTTCTATATTCCTAGTCCTCCTATTCCTCCTCATTTCAAATCAAACTGTTCATCTATATACATGAAATAGTAATAAGGTATTATTAATTATAAATACAGAACACATTCTCCTTTGCCTTTAAGATCTGGTCCTTACAGATAAGTCCATAGAGAGTATGTAAGAAAATTCACACTTTTAAATACACCAATGTAAATGTTTGAGAAGGACTAAAAATTAGAGCTAGTTAAAATCACATTAATAAGTACAATGAGGAATTACTTCTATTAAAACTGTGTTGTTCCATTGATCTCAGGAGATCAAATAGGAGTAAGGTGCTACCAAAGGCTTACTTGTAAACTGGAAGCATTATAGGCAGTGGAGCTGATAAATGGGGAGCAATTTCTAGTAGGTTGGCACGCTCATGAAGGGCTTCTTTTACCATCCTATACTGAAAATCAAAACAGAGAAAATTAGTTTGGCAGTAACATATCATAATATTTTCAAATGGCAAATAGACACCCTGGCAACTGATTGATACACAGAAACCTTCTACCTCTGAGTAAGGATAGCTCCCTCCTAATCAAATTTCTAATAATACATCATGCTGTCAACTTCAAAGATTTTTTAGAAACCATAACTGTATTTGCATAGGAGAAAAACATGCTGTCAGAGTTCCAAGGTATAACATATTTTCCTGACTTGAGTTCGGAGATTATTGTAACCATTTATCTTGCATTCTCTGTAATGCTCCCCTTTCTCAATTCTTCATAATATTTTCTCCAGGTAACAAATAACAGATTGTTCAAATTCATGCTAAAGTTTCCCTCTTGCCTTCACTAAACCCAGAAAAGATGATGCCTCACAGTTGCACAGTGTTTCAGATTATTTTAAAACCTTCTGTCTTAACCCCTATGATTCTTCTTAAGACTATCTAAAGAACCAATATTTATGATTAAATTATTATTATACTAATCTTATAAATAAGAAGACTAAGGTTCATAGACATTGCATAAATAATCCAGAGCACATTATAAGTTAGCTGATTCTAAATTCTATCTGTGCTGTTTTCTTTGAATCCATCATGATGCCCAAGAGAAACGTAAGAAAAAGGGACAGATTCAAAACTGGCTTGTCAAGGAAAAAAAAGAGGAGACAGATTAAAAACTTGACAATGTCAAGTAAGTGTGCTGTGCTTTTCATGTACGAAAAGCAGATAGGGAGTGCAGCTGATTTTTTTTTTTTTTTTTTTTTTTACCCCTCTGGGAAATGTCATCTTCCACATTGCCTTGGCAGTTTTCAAATGGTGGCAGACTGGACACAATAAAGTGTGACACAGGAAAAGCATGACTCAGATCATCTTTTCCTTAACAATATGTCAGTGATGATATGAGGGTATGACTGCAGTTGTAGTTAAGAGGGTCAATTTGGCATTCCTCCTGCACTGCAACACAGCTCCCCTGAAACTGCTTGTGAAGGAGCAATTTGGTGGCCACTGGCAAAAATCCAATCATAATTGTAAAAAGGTAACACATCCAAAAGTGATTTTGTGAATCCGCTACTTTGACATGCTTGTTTAGAAAAAGCCCCTGATTACCCATAAACATAATACTACAGGAAAGAACTGAAACACCTCTCTTGAAAGACATTCCAGCAGCATACACAAAATAAGTATTTCCAAGATGAAGAAATGCTAAAAGCCACATTTAAACAGTCTGCTATAATTGAGTAGAAAAAGCATAGTTGCAATTTTTGTTTAACAACCAGCATACACAATTACCTGCTCAATATCCAACTTCATGATGGCCTTCTGAAGATATCTCACACCACCATGGATCAATTTAGTGCTTCTGCTGCTGGTCCCTGATGAGAAATCATCTCTTTCTACAAGGGCTGTTTTCAGTCCTGTGTAACCAGAAAACCAAATTAACTTCTTAAATTACACAATTTGTATGTAATTCATTAAAGGCACTTCTCCAGGGTAGAGACAATCACAAGAAAAATTAGTCTGAACATGGATAAATTTGTATTCAAAGTGCACCACACTGTCTATATTATAATGAAGAGATTTTAGACTCTTCCTGGGGGGAAAGTCAAGCCAGAACTAGAAGCATATTAAACTGTGAATGAATCGCAACTAGAAAATATCACAATACAATTTCATGGTAATAACACACTTTGGTGTGTTTAGGGGATTAAGACAGGCTGGCACCCACCTTTCCCATGTAGAATTCACTGAATTGCCACACAAAGCCCTCTGGGAATACATGTTCACCTCTCCCTACCAGAGTCCAGAGTTCCAGCCCTTCATCTCTGACTTACTCTCATGCATTTCTGTTAAGTCTAGATAACCTCCTTTTTTTTTTTTTTTTTTTGGTACTGGGGATTGAACTCACGACCTTGCGCTTGCCAGGCAGGCACTTAAGCCACTGAGCTAAATCCCCAGCCCCGATAACCTCCTTTGTGCTAACTCGTATGTGCAAATGTATCTGGGGTGCTGTTATAGTAAGTATAGAATGTGGAAGTCATCCAAAACACCGAAATATAATGAAATAAAAGATGATTTTTTAATATCAAGGAGTTTATAGGTTAATTTAAAACATTTAAACATAGCCATACCTTAGAATTTATAAAGAAATATAAATTCCAGGACAAATGAACACAATGCAGAGTATCCACAGAAAAGGAAACAAAATATCCTGGAATAACTCAGGCTGCACCAAGACAGGTCAACTCCACAAATCACCTTGTTGTGTTCTGTTTTGTTTTTTCCTGCAGAGGCACCCCTGTTCCCGTGCTTCATTAGGACTGGACATGTCCTAATGTCACACACTGGCTAAGAAATGAAAGTCGAAACCTCACAATGCCCACCATACACATCAACACCAAATCAAGAGGAATTTTCACAGCAGATGGATTCTTGGGGAATGAGGGAACGTCATGGAGAATGTGCAGTCGGTGCAGTTTGAGCTCATGAATCTCAAAAGAGAGAACCTGTGCATGTGTTCAACTCAGAGCCATTTATTACATTTAATATCACAGGGTCTTTTCTATAAAGGGTCTTTCAACAGTTTAAATACTATATCCAAATGTCATATAAAATCAGGGCAACTCCCTTGACTTAAAAGGACAAAATATTTGGAAACTGTGGAAAGGAAAGTAGAAAATTTTGATTCAAGGTCAAAAACTGCTAATGCCCTACCTAACTAGTAAAATAACACTGAAATTTCAGATATCACAGACTCAGCCTACTCTTCGTAAGCAAGTATGCCAGAGAAAGTTCTGTAACATTCTCTGTTTAGACACTAGAAATTCTTACTAGGCTGAGTACTAGATGCATTAAAAACACAGAAAAAAAAAGGTGCAAAAAAAATGTTGAAAGTGAAAGTGCTAATGTTTGTTATAAATTAGATGCAAACCAGAATGTCATGTAGCTGCCAACTCAAAAGAGGCAAATAAAATGCAACAGAGGTTTTACAGGGGCCACATTTAAGGATATAGAGGGACTTTCAACTTCCTCTAGGTTAGAAGTTGAATTCAGGACATAAACCCCAAGCTTCACAGTTAAGATTGCATTTGCAAATCTCATAAGAATGCACTGTTTCAGTAAGCTGTGTCACCTTAATAAGTCCAACACAAAGTTCTTCTTTCAGCACTAAAATAGACCATTTTTTCTTCAGTTGAAGATCAAACGAGGGAGTTGACTTTCAAGTGGCATTTGGAGCAAGATTATTTAAAATATACCTCTCTTTAAACCCTGAAATCAGCCATAGCATCGAGATTCCTCTACCGGGAAAGATAGAAAACAGACTGAGAGGACTTGCAGTGTTCCATCTAACCATGGCTTCCTTACCTGGTCCTGTTCAACGGTGTCCCTCAGGTTGTAGTAGACAGAATTCTCAGAAAATCCCCAGCAATCCCCACTTAGCCATTGAGGATGTGATCTGGTGCCTGGATATGGACTGGACCTAGGGCCTTTCCTCTAAGGAGTAGCATACACCAACCCTAGGGGGCATGTCACTTCTATGCTGCAGTTACAAAAGATGCCATCTTGTGAGTCTGGAACCAAGGGCCTGAGGAACCCAGCCTCAGTCCAACAACCTGAACCCTGAGAACCACTAGGAAATGGCACTATTTGTGAAAGACTTAATGACCTTGAACCCAGCTGAATTCACTCAGATTCCTGATCCACTGAAATGAAGTGAAATTGTTGTTTTACGTCACTAAATTTGAGGAACAGTTTATTGGTGACAAAATTATCTCTATGAGGAATAACACGCCCAAGTTGGAAGTTTTCAACTGTCCTTGGGAATGTGATTTCAGAAGGCTGAACCTACACAGGAGTAATCACAATAGCTGGGATTGTGAGTACCACTGCCCAACATCAGCTTAAGAAGACAGAAATGCTTGAAATGGCCCCGCTCACTTATGAGCTGCTTGTTAGTCAGGGCCTGAGAGTAGTGTAGGACAGGACAGACAACGTAAAGGAGATCCCAGTGGGACAAACTGACAAATCTGCTCACAAGGGGCTCTTCAACCATAACAGGACTTGGTATACTGTTCTGGGAGGTCCCTGTTTCTCACAAGTAATTTCTGGGTCACTTCAAAAGGAAAATACCTTTGAGGATATGGCTATAAGTCCTGGATCAGTTTTAGAAACAACTCATTAAAAAGAACAATAATTGACATCAGTGACACAGGAGAATAAAAATGAGCACTGTACTCAGTTACAGGGTATCTATTCCAAGGAACTAGGGTGAGCTTGTTAATTTTTACTATAAAAAATCCAAATTTTTTTCCAGAAATTCTAAGATACTGTCTTGAGAAATGCTATTATACTACTTGCTAGGGAGATCATTAAAATGTTTGATGCTAAGAAATCTGACTGAGGGGTTCAAGGGTGATGATGGAGAAGGGCCACACAGATGAACAGCGCAATGTAAAATCCAGCCTTCCAAGGCAGAAGATGGTACTGGAGAGTGATAAACAGAAAGAATTTCCCGTGTCAGGTTGGATTTTTTTTCTTTTTTCCTGTGAGGCACAGAACAACTTTCCTCAGAATTAGGCAGCCATCTCAGAGGGATATTTCAGAATATTTAAGTGAGAGATAACACTTTCAAATTCTAAAACTGATTTTTCAATCCTGGACATTTTAAAAATTATTCACGTGTATTTATGTGAGAAACTCCAGAAAATATCAACAAAAAATGAAAGGAAGCTCCTCCTCAGTCAACCCAGGCTAGCTGTGTGTTGTTTTGGGCACCAAGAATTTAACTCACGACCTCATACTTGCCAGGCAGGTGCTGTGCCACTGAGCTATATCTTGGCCCTGTTGTTCTTGTTTTGTCCCATTATTTCCAGCATCAAATCATCAAGTTTCCCAACCAGGATTTCCACAGCAAAAAAAGAAATCCATTTTCCAGAATTATAGCTAAATTGACAAATTAAAGCACTTTGTAAGATATAGTACTAAAAGATTTAAAATAAATAAAAGAAAATAAAATGAAGGATTTTGCTTGGCTGTGGCTGTGGCTGTGGACTGCGGCTATGAGTTTGGTTTGGTTTGGTTTGGTTTGGTTTAGTTTGGCTTGGTTTTGCTAGGCAAGTGCTTTAACCCTGAGCTACACCCCTAGCACTTTTTATTCTGAGACAGGGTCTCTCTAAGTTGCTTAGGTGGGCCTGGAACTTACGATCCTCTTGCCTCAGCCTCCAGAGTAGCTGGGATTACAGATACCATATCCAGCTTGTACCACAACATTTGAGAGTGCAATATTATTTTATTTTTCATTTTTTATTGAGTACTTTAATTATCTAGTCTCAGGAATTTCTCAGTGATACAATATTAACACCGAGAGTGAAATTATTCCCAGTCTTAGGCAAAATAACAAAATTAGTTATAGTAGAAGAATAAAATCAAGCTTGAGTTTACCTTTCACTCGTTTTCATCCCATCTTTTAACACGCTGAAATTGTAGATAGCAGGAGGGGTCTGCACTGAACACAGCTTTGTCTTTTCTGACCTCAGCGAGACTAGGCCGTCTAGCTACTTCTAACTATACCGATTCATGGATCAAGACAGTTGGATGAATATAGAGGGGTAATTACAATCTAAGGGGAGAAATGGTTCGACATTTAATTTTCACAACATGAAATAGAACAGAAGTATATTTTAATACCTTTTACTGATTATCTTATTATGCACGAAAACATGCTCAATATAATAAATGCAGAGAAGCAAAGAGAACAAAATAAAACTCTCCTGTAATTATACCACTCAAAGATAACCGCAGTTGACATTTGGGTGTTTAAACATTCACATTTTTTATGCATGTATATAATCACATATGTACATTTTTACAAAAATAGGATCATATGGTATATTTAAGGAGTTTTTAATTCAACACTGTTTATTGTAAACATTTCTCCACATCAATATATTTCTTCAATGATTTCATTTTCAAAGCATGGATAGTATCACGTTAACTGTTTACAATGATGTATTTATTCAGTGTCTTACTGTTGAATATTTGGGCTATTTTTTCACTATTACAGATAGCATTGAAGATTATATTTTAATTTCAACTATATCTTTAATTATTTCACTACAATAAAATTTCAGAAATGTCATTATTAAAGAATTTTTAATAGAAAAAAAGTACTAGAAGATAACTATCAAAGTCACCAAGGTAGTAACACACAAATCAGAAAACTTAAGATACTTTGTACATTTGTACCATAAGCAGATATTAAATCCACATGCTCCACAAAGAAAAATGGATACATTTTAAAGGAAGGTGAGATAATCTTTATTTAGAAAAGCTTTAGGCACTTAACTTTGGATTTCAGACAGTCATTGCATTAATAAGAAAAAGGGACTAATATAAAGGCTGAACATTTTATATGAAGGATCAATTTCTCTAAAAAATAACACCCCTGTAAAGCTGCAAAGTAATCCTGCCTTGTTAATCCCTGTGATCAGGAACCTGTGCTTTGCCTGGCATTTTCTGACAGCAAACGTTAGCATTTTATAGAAGTGTAAAATATTGGATTGGACATTTAAGCAGCAGCTTTTATGTTTATATTAGAAAATGGACTATTAATAGAAATACTATGTTGTTAGACTATATCATTAACATACCTTGTGTTCCTAAAATATACATGTAATTATAGAGTCACAAAATTGAATTAAGTTACAACAATTGTAATAACATTATTTCTGGGAATAAGAGAACCGCTGCTGTTGCTATTTCCTTTTACTTTGTTATTATAAAAATAGCCAATGTTTGAAGACAGGAAGCATATCTGAACAATACAGAAGGAGGAAAAACAAGACAAAAGAACACATTACTAGCTTTCTAGTTGTAAAATCCAGAGGGAACCAGGGCTAATTATCTAAAATATCTCATATATTATCACAAACTTATACCTATGAAAGGACACAATTTATGTGCCATTTTGCATGAAAACAAAAGTAGTAGTCATTCTTCACAACTTACTTTTTCAACTTACAGCACATTTTAATGATTTTCCCTGGAAATACCTATTTCTTTTCAATAACTTAGTGCATCCCAGTTTTTGAGCCAGTTCCCAATTTTTCACTGTTACAAGTATTGCTACAAATAAAATTATGATTAAAATGGTTTACACACTGCCCAGCTTTGAATGCTTCCTTTTCTTCTCCAAATTCAGACAAAATTATTGTAAAGGCACAGCTCACTCAAAAATAGGGCAAACACTCCATGACCAGAAATTGAGCAGAGTGTTTAGCCCAAATGCTTCTGTCTTGGTAGGCTTAGGGTCCCTAAAAGGCAAGAATACAACTACTTATTGTGAGCAAAGGTAAAGAAACCAGATGAGCACCTGGATGTTGGGCCTGAAGAAGGGCTTGCACAAGGAGGTTGAAAAGCTACTCCTGACCATTCTTTGGAGCCAGTGACTATCTGCTGGGACAAAGCCAGGATGCAGGGAGACAGATTCGGCCTGGACACCAGTACCAGAGCCACGGAGCCAGCTGTCTCAGCAGATGGTCTGCAGGGTCCATGAGATAAACAGGTCAGAAGCCTAGATTTGATGGCAGAAAAAGTCCCTAGGACTTTGAGGGTGAAGATAAATACATCTATCAAGCTGAGGGTATGCAAATGTAGCAGGATACAAAACTGAGGAAAAAGGAAAAAGATGAGTTAAAAAAGACAAATGCACATAAAATGAAATAAGCATAATTTTTCTATTAAAAATATAGCCTATACTTGTTAAGTATTAAAAATAAAAATAAGTAAATGGACCCCACATACATACTGTTTGTTATCAGACACACCAAAATAAAATATGGAAAAATTAAAAACACCCAAAACAAACTATCTTACATGATATGTTGCAAATATTTTGCAAATTTCATGTTTTTACTTTATTATATCTTTTCTATAGATATTTTAATCTTTATGCAATCAAATGTAAAGGACTTTTTTCTATATAGTTTTTTGGTGTCATGTTAAAAAACATGTTAAAAAACATGTTTCCTACTCCATTTTTTTAGATTTATATACACTTTTTCTAAGTGTTCTGTTAAATCCTCTATTTCCATACAGGATGATAAACAAAATATATATACATATACATACACATATACATATACATATACATATACATATACATATACATATACATATACATAAATTGGGGAGACAATATTCCAGCACTAAGTAACCAATAATGACAGATTTGAAATGCTGCCTTAGCTATAGTCTGAACTTCATGCACTTAGATCTATTTCTAGACTCCTAGTTTTGTTCCACCAATCTTTCTATTTCCTGAGCAAACTACTTTAATTGCAGTAGTGTTAGAATATACTTTAATATCTGCCAGGCCTCTATCTTCCTTATCAGCTTTAGTATGTCTCATAGGCTAATTTCTTAGGAGAAACTTGACTTCTCAAGTCCTCCCCCATCCACTCTCTTTCAAAGGAATTCACTATCAATTAAGATTATGTTAAATTTCCAGAATAATTTTTAGAGAAATTTGTGTAACTAGCAGTGGCTAACAAACAAACAAACTTTCTGCAATCCTATTTCCTAAAATAAGATTTTCCCCTACTCTCAAGCAAAAGGGTAGGAGGATGCTAAATGATAAAGCCTTGGAATTCCCAAAATGCATTGTCTCCAAGGCCCTCCTCTTTCCCACACTTTTTCTGTAATGCACACACCTCTCACTTCTCTAAACCTTTACTTAGGGAGAATGTTGTTATTATTCTCCATTTATCCCTGAAATTTTGAGATTGTCTGTAAGGTTAAGACACTTGTTGAAGTTCATAGAGCTAAGAATACAGTCATGATTTGACCTCTTCATTATACTTCTACAGCCTATATCCTTAATCACTATGCTATACCACTTTAGACCTGGAAGAATTATGTAGTGACATTCAAAAATCGCTAGCCAGACACCATTTCTAACCTGAAAGTACATACACATTTTTAAGCAACAGAACTACATGTAATGTGTCCTTCCAGAAAGAAGCAGTCTTCTCTAGAACTCGAACCAAAACCATAAAAGTTAAGCTATGTGAATCAAATTTTAAACCAAAAATGTACTGGGTGATTCTGAATACAGACAGGTAGAGTCACATAAAAGAACATAAAGAACTAAAGAAAACATGTTAAAGAACCCTGAGGGAATGAATGTATCAATCAGATTCTCCTTTTTCCTGCTTCCTCTGGGAGTAAAGTGCCCACAACTGGGCTTCAGGACTGTGTGTCTGCCCAGGAACCAGACACAAAGGTGTTAAACAGTGAAGCAATTTCTATTGATCCTAGAGACTTGCAGGAAAACGTGAGGAGAATTGTGCATATTTTTGTTTATGAAATAATACTGTATTCCCAAGTGAAAATTGATCCTCAAGAAAAGGGGTATGATGAGAATGCAAATAAGTGTTCATTATGAAGACTCCATAACTTCTCTCCCCTCCACAATATTTGTTTATCTATTACCAAAATTGCACTTGGGCATAGTATTTTATCAAAAAGCTTGTGCAAACATTTTTACACAAGCCCTTTAACATCTAATAGATCTCCTAAAACTTTGATGTCCTAAAAAATCTAATTATTACTGGTAACTTTAAAAGATCACAGTAATTTATTTTTGTCAAATGTGACTAAAGATTAATGGATACAATCAGGAATAATTTGGTAAAAACATATCAAACACAGAGGAAGCAAAATTTGCTGTTAAGTGAAGCATCAAATACAATAAAAGAGCAAATTCCATGAATGAATACCAACAATGCACAATTCATTAACCAAATGCCCATGATTATTTCACACTTGAGAGAGCTACTGATATGATCAAAAGTTGTAGTAAAAGGATAAATACAGATTACACTCAGTATCTTTTTATACATTTTATCATAAACATTATGCCCAGAGAGCTAACAGCATAATGAAAGACACACAAGCTAAAGTTTGTTCATTCCTTATATAAATCATAATTTCATATAAATTCAAAATATTCGGCCAAGAGACATTAAAAGTACCTCCATTTTTAGCTGTTACAAACTATAAAAGTTAAAACTGATCAATATTCAGGCTCTGGAAAGTATCAAAATCACCACCACTACTACCACCACCATCATTACCCACAATCACCCACTAACACATGGGTTAATTCCCTAATTCTTCTTAGTGCCCTTTACTACTCAAAAAAAAAAATTTATTTATTCAGTAAGCACCAATAAACTGTAAGCTTCTTGAGAGCAAGGCCACATCGGATTAGTCTCTGATTTCTAAGTTGATTCAATATTTGCCTGACTCATAAATAGTACAGTTTTAAATACAAAAAACACTGGACTGGGTATAGCTCAGTGAAGATACAGCATGTGCTTAAACACGTGTGAAGCCTTAAGTTCAAGATCAGCACTTTAAAAAAAATTATAGTAATTGAGTAAAAATAAATAAAGTGCAATTTTTCCATTAAAAAGAATATTGTATACACTATCCTTCCCACCCTTAAATTGACTATTTTGCTTTTATTGATTAAATATACTATAATGTATAGATGTTGGGAAAATGGGAAGAAAATGTTCAAATGGGAAGGGAAACATGGGAGAGAGGGAATGGAAGGATGATACAAAAAAAGAATAGAAAGGGAAAAAATGGAAACAAAGCTTTTGTAAATAAGGAGGGAAATGGGTTAAAAGGAGGGAAGAAGAACAGGAAAAAAAAGAAGCAGCAAGATAGATCATGTACAGGTACCAAGTTCCTATGGTGAGTAAGATCACTGCATATACCTAAAATGTACCGATAAAATTTTTTAAAATATATATTATTGTAAATAAACACACTGGAAAAATGTAACTATACTATGATGCCAGATAAGTTTGGTAAACTATGTAAATGCATGAACAAACACAGGCGAAACTTTTCAAAAGGAGGAAAGGAGTAGGAGGCCCTCAGTGGCTGCCTTCTGCCTGCAGGACAGTCCTTCCCCCTCCCCGGCTCTCTCACTACACCCGGGTTTTGTGACATCCCTTACTGCCTACCTCCTTTAGTTCTAGGTTTATCTTTAAACAATTTTCCCTGCTCACATACAATCTCTCCTCGTTTTCTCCTTTTATTCTGAATATCCAGTCAATTCTCAATTCTGGATTCTTCTACCTTACTATTTTCCCTACCTCTACACTCAGCAAAACTGTACAGGCAGACCTCCGGCCTTTTTCCTTTTCTCTCTCCTCTCCCCCATTCCATGGAAAACAAATCTCCTTTCTTCTAACCCCAAAGAAAACCTTATCCCTATTACAATCTCCACAAGGTAACTTTTTTTTCTTGTTTGGTTTTTTGAGAGAGGGTCTCACATAGTTCAGGCTGACCTCAAACTTCCAGTAATCCTCCTGCCGCAGCATCCAGAGTGCAGGGATTACAGGCGTGCACGCGCCCAGCACCACGAGGTAACTGTATACCTGTCCCGCACTAGAGTTGCTTCTTCACACCCAGAAGTAAAATACCACTGTTTTCTGTTTTTTAAGAATAGTTCTCACACAACCTTGTTTTTCTGTATCTTAGAATCTTCATCCAACCTCTTGTCTTTGGCAAAACTAAGACACATTCTGATACTCTTGTCCTTGTCTTTTTGTGAGACACTGCTTCCAGGCTCTCCCCGGCTTCTATGAGTTCATGCTAAGATTTTCCCTTCCCACAGACTATTTCCTCTCAGTCTACAGAACATTCAGACCATTCCTATAGACAGGGAAAGAGAGAGAAGAGGAGAGGGGAAGAGAGGGGAGGAAAGGAAAAAACAAATCCTTGAATATACTGCCTCCTTTTCTTTACATCCTGCTGCACCATTACTTCCTCTCTATTGTTTGTGCCTATCTCTGTATCTTCCTATTGCCAACCCATTCTTAATCACCAAACTTCATGCATTCCAGTATGTAAATATGCCTGTTCAATAAGGTCAGAGACCACTGAACATGATGACGTACACTTGTAATCCCAGTGCCTGGGAGGCTGAGGCAAGAGGATTACTGTAAATTCAAAAGCAGCTTGAAGTACATGGGGGGAGGCTCAGAAAGAGGAGGAGGAAGAAAAGAAAAGAGAAAAGAAGAGCAGGGCAGGTGATACAGTCAAAGGCCTTCTGGCACCACACAGGCAGACCTGCCTCTCTCTTCTCTCTTCTCTCCCCTTCAGCCTCACTGCTGGTTCTTGTGGAGGCACTGACTTCATCGGTGGATTGATGAGCTCACGGTAGAACGGCTGTTATGAGGTGGGGCCTGATTGGAAGAGGCAGCTCACTGGAAGTACTACGTGGAAGGGTGCATTCCTGTTCCCAGCGCCTCCCTCCTTTCTCTGCTTCCTGGCTGCCCTGAAATAAGCAATTTTCTTCTGCCCTTCACTGCCTTCACACAGTTTCTGCCTTGGAGTCAACTGACCATGGACTACATCCTTGGAAAAGTATTAGCCAAAGTAAACCTCTTGTCTTTTAAATTGAGTGCTAAGTGTTTTTGTGCCTGTGACAGGAAAGCTAATTAACACCCTGCTCTAAATTAAAGGGCAAGCCAGGCATGGTAGCATACAATGTAATCCTTGCACTCGGGAGGCAGAAGCAGGAGGATCACCATGATTTCAAGTCCAGCCTGAGCTACACAGAAAGACACTGTCTTAAAAAAACAAAAATTAAAGTGCGCTCTGTCTCCTACATATGATTCTACATTGTCCCTTCTGCATGTTCCTGAGCCTGGAGCACTTTGAAAATGCAGTATTTGCCTATTAAAATGACCTATACCAAACAGCAGCTTTCCTGCTTCTGATCACTCCCTGAAGACACGACTCCCCTCACCTACTCACACCTTTATCACGTCCCTGAGCCTTTTGAAAGGCACACATTCTCTATAACATAATCTGCCGTATGTAAACAAACCCTATAGAACTCTGAGGTCCCGATTCTATCACTCATCTTTGTATTCTCTTGTAGTACCTTACATACTCGCCATACATACAGCAGGCTCTCAATGTGTATCTGCAGAACTAAAGTAAAAAGAATGGTTATG
>PVJX010009178.1:35325-62195 GCA_004027295.1 Dolichotis patagonum
ATGTAGTCCAGGCTAACTTGAACCCACTATGTAGCCCATACTGCTTTGAACTCACAGCAATTCTCCTGCCTCAGCCTTACCATGTGTCACCATGCCTGTCCCAATTTAATACATTCAAAAATAACATGTAGTACTATTTCTTCAGGGCAATTGATCTAAAACTCCTTTACTTTCGTGTTAATAATAGTAGCTAAAATTCTCTGTCTGATTTATTAAGCATTCACTTCATGGGACAAAGCATTGTTCTAAGTTTCTTCATGACTGCACAAAAACGTTAACAGCAATCATTGAAAAAAGGTATTTTTTTAACCTATATGAAACATAAAGAACCTCAGAGAAATGTAATGTGCCCAAGTACACAGACACATGCACACACACTTGGATTCATTTGACTCCATACACCACACTAATGCCACAGGCAAAGAAAAAGATTATTTTATTAACTATATATGATAAGAGCATTGCTCTTCTATACTATACTTTCATTCAGTACATGTCATCTTTTCACTCAGCATATGCCATTTTTAGGGACCTTTTAACCATGTATTTAATAATACTTACCAACAGTAGTGAGGGTGACTGGGGACAGAACTACACATTAATAACAGTGTTTTGTTTTGTTTTGTTCTGTGTGCCAAGCATAGTGGTATACACCTGTAATTCCAGCACTCAGAAGACTGAGGCAGGAGGATTGTCATGAGTTCAAGGCCAACCTGGGTTATATAGTGAATTCAAGAGTTCAAGGCCAGCATGAACTCTGTAGCGAGATCCTGTCTCAAAAAAAAAAAAAGTGTTTTCCACTACAGTGGTACCTCGGTTCACAAACTCACTTCTCTCTATGATTCTGGTCACAAACCAAACTGGTTGAGAACCAACTCAAATTTTCCCATAAGGTCAACATTAAACCTAACCACTGAATTGGATATGGTTCTCATCCAACTCAGTTTGAGACTAGAATCATAAAAAGAATGAATTTTTGTGAACCAAGATACTAAGTGGACTTTTCAAACTGCAATTCATACATCACCAGAAAAAAGAGTTTTAAGAGATGCATAAATGACAAGAATTATCTTAATAAATCACTGATTTTCATAAATCTTTTACACCCCAGAATGACATATATGTGATTTTAGGTAATACATATTTTTATTCCATAAACTGTAAATGTGTTTACTTTACTATGTTAGAAAAAAATTTTAACATCAAATTAATGAGTTTAGAGAACTATAAAGTTTTCCTTTTAAAAAACTTTAAAAGTTTTCCTTTTAAAATAGCATAATTATGTTAGAAAAAAATTTTAACATCAAATTAATGAGTTTAGAGAAATATAAAGTTTTCCTTTTAAAAAACTTTAAAAGTTTTCCTTTTAAAATAGCATAATTGCGCACTGTAAAAGTATGACTTGTGTTAAGTATGACTTGTGAACAGAAGTCATACTTAACTTTTAGATTGCACAATTATGCTATTTTAAAAATTGTGAAGGTGCTTCACAAAGGAAAAAAAACTAGGAAACATGGAAGAAATGAGATTTTGCTAACACAGCATGCTTACTGTTTGTGCTTATACTGGGTGCCAGGATGGAGCCCTTACCTACGTCACATTCGTCAGGACTCACCTCTGGTGACAGCATCAAGTGCACAGCCACTTCCTGTTGCTCCTCCTCCAATCACAAGGATATCAAATTCTGAGGTGTTCTGCAAAGTCAGGAGCTGAGCTTCTCTGGAAGGAGGCTCCCTGTTAACAGGCTCTGCAAAACACTCTGCTGCTTCCACATACGCCAGGTTCACCTGATGAAAAAGCAGACAACTTCCAAGGTTCATCCCAAATGCTAACTGAATACATTTTACCGGAATGATAAGGAGAGCTAGACCACAGTCCCCATGGTTGTGTGGGACCATCACAGGGGGAAGGAGAGCTACTTCTTTAGATGAGTCTCAACTAGCCATAAGAGAAACAGTTTCAGATTCAAACCTGCTTCTTTTGGCTTTATATACAACTAAGTTCAATTATCTCCACCACAGTGTAACAATATCCAAAAACCTGAGACAATCTGTAGGGCAAAAGAAGGAAACAACCTACCCAGTAGCAACAACTCATGCAGGTAATATTTAAAAGTGTTGATATCACAAGAGTGGAAGAAAAAAACACCATTTTGCTTTTCGGAAACTTCTTAAAAATATATATTCTTCATTTCTCAGTTTCCATGACAAAAATATATTGTAGAATTTGGGTTCTGTAAGTTTAAGTTAGTACAATTAAAAAAATTTGCTTGCAACCTTAATTAGCTATATTTAACTAGAATCATATTTTCAAATATTTTATTCAGAGGCTTCCCCATTAAATATTTTAATAGAAAATGAAGGATTTCATGCATTTATTTTATAGTATTTCCATTGTATAATAAAACTTAAATCATTAAAGGTATGCCTGGTCCTCTTAAATTATACTGACATTCTCTATTCCTAATTTTTATATAATAATTTAACTTACCATCATAACAAATCAAAAATAATACTGGTATTCAAAAAACAGGGGGGCCAGAGATTTAGCTCAGTGGCATAAGCGCCTACCTGGCAAGCACTAGGTTGTTAGATCCCTGGTACCAAAAAAAAAAGCAGTTGCCAGAGCTCGAAATCAGAGTCAAAACCTAAGAAAGTAAGTATCTGGTTTCTTCTAAACCATCAACACTAGGCTTATTCACTTATTGAACAGTGTTGACTAAAGTTGCTCTATTAGTAACCCATGGATACATAATGTTTATCCTCTCTTTAAAACAGCATCAGCATAATCCATAATGGTGTTTTTCCCGTTTTGCTGTTGAGGCCACATATGGATATCCAGGCCAAAGTCTGTTCAAAAAGACTTATGCTTGACTTAAAGATTATTCAGATCATTCAGGATAAGTGGCGGTTTTTTACCTAGTAAACAAAATAAATGATCCCCTATGATTGGATTTACTTACTATCAGGTCAACTAGACTTCTCTGAAAAGCAGTCTAGCAACTTCTGGGTATCCTGAGAAAATGCTGGGCTAGGGTCAGAGCATCCCAACTTGCATGGCTGCACTCCAGTTTATCAGTACTGTCATTTCTAACATATTACCTCTCTGGGCTTTGCTTTCTTCATTTCTCAAATGAGGATAAAGCTCCTGTGATGCCTCTATCTCCAGCTTATCTTCTGTCTGAATGCAATAACAACATCAAAGTCACTGGTACACTAGACAGTACTGTCCCAGAGTACTTCTTACTATTATTAAACGGACTTTTTAATAGCATATAAAAGGAACTTTCAAAACATGTCTTGGCTATGAGGGTGATCTGGCTGCAATGTCTGTCACACTACTGACCACCAGAGTTGATCTGGCTGATCTGGCTGGCTAGGCAGGTGTCTCCTTCCTCCCTCAACACTCCACATGTTTCCCTCCAGAAGTTGTGTGCTGGGTCAACCTCCCCCATAGAGGAGGACTATTCCTTGGTCAAGGAGACAGAGTAGCTGCACTCCCCTACTAGAACCTCCAAATAAGTTCTCCAACACATCTTACTGAGCCAGGGATATAGCTCAGTGGCACAGCGCCTGCTGGAAAACGCAAGGTCCTGAGTTTGATTCTTGGTATCAAAAAAAGTCTAAGTTTCACAAAAACAATGGTTATAATCAATCAGGTGCCATGATTTTCTAGGCTATTACTTCAGATGCCAAGCCACAAAAATCCTATTCTGCAAAGCATAACTGTGTAATTACTTGCCAATAATTATTTCCTCATGTTTACCTTTATACATATTTAAGGTAACAAACTAAGTATAGCAGCCAGGTGTTTTGAAGAAAAGACTATCTTTTGGTTATGGTCTTTGCTTTCCATCATCTAATGAGAGGAATATATATATATATATATATATATATATATATTTACCACTACTGTTACACACACACTCACTCACTGTACATATATAACAAGTATGTAAAAAGAACAAATGTCAAAATAGAGGGAAAACCATAGCAGGCTATGACCATTCAGATGAGGGAGGGAGGGAGAATCTTTCAAGTGAACGCTTCAGCTGCACCATGACAGATGGGCAAGACTTGGACATGAGACTGACAAGTGACTAAAACACCAGAGCATTTTCACACATCGAAAGAATTGCTGACATTTTCTGCTTGGTAGGTTTTCTAGAAATACTTGAGAAATACATTTAAAGACCATATTATGATATAGTTCATTAGAACTTGGTAATACCTAAAACTCCCTATGCTGCTCCATATATGAAGGTTAAACTCAAAGGCTTGAGTTTCCTTCAGCAGGCAGGCTTGATCTAAAGGACAACAGTTACGCCTGTTGAGTGCACCGTTTCTCCTGTGTTCCTGCCCTGCCTGGCTCACCTTTCTCGCCAGTATGCTCTAACATTCCCATCTCAACAATTAAAAAGTACTTCTCTTATAGGTCTCAAATTGCCATCCTAAATTGGTTAAATGATCCGGAAGTGCTTGTTTCTGTACTGCCTTACTCCTTAACCCTCAACTGCCCCTCATCAGGCTTTTTACATACACACCTCACCACAATCGCCACCAGGACAAATTAATGTTCCCTATTCTACTGCTTCCAGCAGCATACAACTGCCTGTTCACTCATCTCAGCATCCCTGAGACAATTCTCTTTCTCCAGTCTCTTCAAATCACACTCAGCTTCCTCTGGATGCCACTGAACTTCCCAACGTAAATCACTGACACTCCTCTTTAAATGCATTCTATTCACTCTTCTCAGATTGTAAAAACTATCTAGCAAATTTCAACTACCTCATATCATCAGATATCTCTTACACCACAATGATTCCTAATTTGTTTCCCCGCTCTGAAATCCAGGTATCAAACTGCCCAGGGACCTCCACTTTGGGCATCTTATATCCATCTCAAAGTTCATCTGATGGGTATTCCCCAAACTTTTTTCCTTGTAAGTGTTCTTCACCTTAAGAAGGGTACCGCTATTTAAGTGGTTGCTTGTGCTAGAAATTCTGGAGGCATCCTTAACAGCTTCCACTCTCTTTAGTGCCATAACTCATCAATCACGGAGCCTTATCAATTTCATCTCCTTTAAAATTCTCACGCCTGGTCACTTCTTCATTTTCACTATGTCCTGTATGCCAACCTCCAAAGGGCGTTGCACACGTGCCCTTCCTCTTCCAAACCATTCTCCTTGCTGCATCTGGAGTAATCATTTTAAACCCAAATAAGGTCACTGATATGTATGAAACCCTTCCAAAGTTTCCAATGTAAGTTAGGTGAAAGGTACACATCTTTACTCTGTTATCTAAAACTCTTCATACTCTTATAATGAATAAAAAGAAAAGGAAAAAAAAGAACAATGCCAATTTTGCCCAGGATAAAACACACCTGGAACTCTTTTACAGTGCTGCTGAGAATGTAAAAGGATGCAGTAATTCTGGAAAATGGTTTGTAAGTGCCTTAAGAAGGTCAGTGTAGGGCCGGGGGTTTAGCTCAGCAGCGTAAGTGCCTGCTTGGCAAATGCGAGGTTGTAAGTTCGATCCCCAGCACGAGGAAAAAAAAAAAAAAGGTCAGTATACATATTGCCATTCAGCCTAATAAATTCACTCCATGGTAATTACCCAAAAGGAATGAAAATTTATGTCCACACAGAAATATATCAGCAAAGCTTATGATGGGTTTATTTGCAATTGTTCAAAACTCAGAAAAACTCAAATGTCCTTCACATAGTGAAGGACTAAACTGTGGTATATCTATACAATGGGATAATAATGGTAAGTCTGGGGTGAAGGATGTTGAGACAGGATCTCACTATGTAGCTCAGGCTGGCCTTGAACGCACTATGTAACCCAGGCCATCTCAGAACTCATAGCAACCCTCCTGCCTCAGCCTCCCAAGTGCTGAGATTACAGGCATGTGCCACTACACCTAGCAAATCAGCAATTTTTAAAAAGACTAAACTACTGATGCCATCACAACATAAACAAACCTCAAAATTGTTATTTTTTAGCATGTTTGCTAAGCCAGGACTCAGCAAAGTAGGATCAAATCTGGCTACCATTCATTTTTGTTAACAGAGGTTTACTGGAAGACAGTCATGTTGAATCAATACATTTATGAAGTGAATAATGCAACAGCAAAGGTGGGCATCACAACATAAATCATATGACCCACAACCCAAAAACATATACTAGTTGTTCCTTTAAAGAAAAAGCCTTTCATCTCAGCTTGGTACGTCACCCAGCATAAGGGAGACCTGGAAACTCCAGGGCCACGTAAGCCAAAAACATGGCCACAGGAACAAGCACAGAAAGCACCCCAGAGACCAGGGTAATGCTGGTGGCCTACACAGCCACAGGATCAACTTTGATAAATATCGCCCAGGTTACTTTGGAAGGTTGGTGTGAGACATCACCACTTAAACAGAAACCAAAGCTTCTGCCCAACTGTTAATCTTGATATATTGTGGACACGTCAGTGAGCAGACAGAGTAAATGCAGCCAAAAACAAGACTGGAGTAGCTCCCATCATTGATGCAGTGCAATCAGCTACTACAAAGTTCCCCGGAAAAGAGATGCTCCCAAAGCAGCCTGTCATGATGAAGTCAAATTCTTCAGCAGAGGAGCTGAAGGGAAGATGCAGGGTACTGGCGAGGCCTGTGTCCTGGTGGCGTGAAGCCACAGGGACAGGACTCATTAAATCCTAACAAATGGTTAAGAAAAAGAAAGAAAAAAAGAAAAAGAAAAACGGCTCTTAATCCCTATGCTTAATAAATGAAGCCACACTAAGAAATCTACGTACTAAATGATTGTGATAATTCTTTACAAACGATGTTCTCTAACAGGATAATAGAAATGTTCTATGGATTGATCGTGGTAGTTATTGCACACTAGCACATAATTAAAAGGGTGAATTTTACTGCATTTTACACTGTGACCCAAATTAAAAAACTGGACTTAAAAATAAGCAAATATGTATTTAGCACTTATGTGACAGACACTTTTATAAGAGTTTTGCTTTTTTTCTACTAACATAATCATTATTTTAACCTTATGAGTCACGTATTACTGTGATCTCCATTTCAAAAAAGTAACTGAGCTACAAAGAAGGTAACTGTCACATAAATATATAGCCCATTCATGTTAATGCTGGGAATTGAGTCTAAGTCTTACAATACGACACCATACTGACTCTACATGTAATTTGAGAAAAAAAGAAAAAATAAAAAAAGCAGACTACACAGTTGTAACAGGATTAGATCTAACCACTGCCAAATGCAGACAGCTTTTTTCTTTTTTCTTTTTTTTTCGGGGGGGGAGTGGTTTTGCTGTGGAGATTTTACTGAACAATCCTTCCAAAATTTTAAAACTATATAGTAGTATTGAGGATCATTCATTTAATTTCTGACACTACTTTTAAAATACCATTTTATTTTTGTTTATTTCTTTCTTAAAAGCTGAAAAGTGTTGCTACTGAGAAGCTAAGCAGCACGTTTATTTTAGAGGCTGTAAACACAGCCTAAGGCCCTACTTATAATTATGACAAGAGAAAGACTCATTTTGGTTTCATATGGCTTTGAGTCACAAAAACACATCTGTACTCTACCTTCTCCTAGAATATGTTGAATTTAGAGAAACACGAGAAGAGAGAGGCAGCAGGGATAAAAAAATCAGTGGTAAGTAAGAGTTCCCTTTCAAAAATGAAACTCAGTGTCCTTGTTCTAAGGCTGTCTGATTAAACAGGAATCTGGAATACAGATTCCACTGAAGGACTGATCCAGAAGTTCTAGGAGAAGCCATGGAATGGCCACGTGCCCTGTATCACCTGAAAGACCAAACACCACATGTGACTTAAAGAGACATCTAATTCACCATCACTTACTCTTCTAATACTTTTTGGAAGCCCTCAAGAATTCTATAAACTAGGGGAAAAAAACAAAGGATAAAGACAATTACCAGTGGTGTTCAGAAACAGAATAAACTAAAAGAGTCCCAGGAGGCACCTCACACAGAAATGATAACAAAATCACGTCAAAAAGACAAGCAGGCATTAACTGGGTGACAAAAAAACAGGAAAGGCAGTGGGAATAGCATGTGTTAAAAGCACAAATCATACTAGCTTACTTTTTTTTCCTTCAGCATGCTACTACTTAAAAACTGAGTTATAAATCCACTACTTCTAAACTGCTATATTTCACACAGAAGTCAGGGTTTCTATCTGTGATTAATCTGAAACTGAAATGCAGCGGCAGCACACAGGCAGCTCTCGTTTGCTCCTGTTAGCCAGCTTCCCCACACCCTGGCTTCACACTTACCTCACAGCCAGGCCCCAGTAGGCACAGCCCTGGCCTAAATATAAGAACAGGCCCAGCCTTACCAAATTCAGAACCAACTGCCTCATTCAGGCATTGAAGGCAGAAGAAACAATGGCCCAAGCCACTGAGCAAACTGGCTTTTTCCAAGCACAATCCCGCAACAACAAAATCTTATCTTGGTAGAATGATATAATATCTTAAAATTAAGATTGAACTGATATTATTTCTGATTATATTTAATTATGACAGAAGGGAAGGAAGTAGATGCTTACTGTTTTAATTTATAAACCAATTTTTGTCTGCATTTTAGAAAGATAAAATCCTGCAGCATTCCATAGCTAATATACAGCTTTTACTAAAAGACCTACACGAACATCTACATAGAATTAAAAGCCAGCATTTACAACCCAGAGAACATTCATTCTAAACAGGACTCGAAATAAGATCAGTTTTACTACATCCATGCAGCATTAGACTTGCAAATTAAAAAAAAAAAACTAGACATTTGCAACTTCGGGTGAGACCAAAAACAAGATCTAATAATTAGTGTCTATTTCTGAAAGAAGTGCATATTTAAAGACCACAGGTAATTAACAGCCAGGTTGTCCTGTAATCATGTACAGTAATAATTGGAGTATAAAGTAGGGATTCATGCAAATCACTTCAGACTGCAACTATCACTGTCTCTTCCATACAGTATGATTCAATGAATGGAATCTATTAGATTTAAGAGAAAATGCTTCCTGTTTTGTGGTTACTGAAAATGATTACTTATATCCTTAAAGGATTACATAATAAAGGATTATTTATGTATTCTTGGAAGGAAAATGCAACAAGCACCCCCATACAGTAAAACTTAAGATACTTTGATAGTCTTCCTTCATCTCCTGAATCACTATGATTCTAAACACTGATGGCTTTTCTTGTAACTTATATGATAGTAACCAATGTTTCTCAAAAAAAAAAAAAATACTTGGTGGGAGATTCACCACTACTTTGTAGAGAGTTAATAATGGGTAGATTCTTATCTTCACTGAGAACCAAAAAGAGAAAGTAAGACAAACCCATCTTTCTGGGATGGCTGAGAAGAAAGCTTTACAGTACATTGAAGATGCTGATAGGTAGCTGTGATTCTTTGAGGAAGCATACAGAATCTCTTTTACTAGCAATCAGAATATATCCAAACAAATCATCAAACTTTTTGATAACTGGGAAATAGAGAAAATCCGTGCCTCTGTCCAGATCCACTTCAAATAAATTAACATCATACTTGATTATATGATCCAAGGACTATAAGATATTTTGACTTTCAAATAAATATTTTTTAAACATAGGTGTTTGGAGGTATCTAAATGACACTGCTTTTCAATTCTAACAGCTTGCTGAGGAGCAGATGATCTTGACAGTAAGCCTGTACCTGTGGTAGAGAGAGGATAAAAAATGAAACTATTGGTTGCCTAGCAGCTGCTGCCCAGAAACCCCTAATAAACTAACTTCTTAGGCCTCAAATACATCAATGGAGGCATGCTTTGACCAGTCAGGAAATCCAGTTTATTTATCCTGGGGAAAAGTAATTAAGAGAAACAGAATTTGATCCTAGTTTTGACTCCAAATCCCATGTGTTCAGCTCTGCTAGGTCATCCTTGCCCACAGAGACAGCTTTTTGGATCCCCAGCGCAGCCAGTCACCCTAACACCCTTAAGGCAGAAATGTTGATGTAGTCAGTGAAATAGGAAACCCTATCTGCCTCGCCTGCAGACAGCTGCACTGAGCAGTTAATACTCTGGGGTCTGTGAAACAGTATTCTGCCTTAAAAGCCTCCCTAAAGCATGCCCATCAAAGTGGATTCAGAACAAAAAAGGGCTTCCTCATCCCCTGTCCCTCTCATAGTAACACAGTGACCCATGGAGGAGTCAAAAGACTAGTTCCAAGCTGGTGTTCAGCTATAGTTTAACCTTATGTTCAAAATGCTATGTGTTTCCTTCATCCACAATCTCTGCTTCTCCATAAATTACTTCATCAAATATAATTTGTCTACTTTGTACTCACTATCACATAGTTAGGTCTCAGAAACTCTTTGTGGTAAAATTACAAACTCCAAAATAAATAAAATAAATTTGTGATCACCTAACTTCAATTCAAAGCATCAGTGTTTTTTTTAACTTACAAAACCACCTAGAAAAAGCTTTTCTAACACAAACTCAATTTATTAAGCTGGAGGATGGAAAGAGGAGAGAGGGAATCTAAAGGACTCTTACCAAAGCATTTATAGAAAGTTTCCTTGGATCCACAATATCCCTAAAAAGTTTCTTAAAGAGGCCTTAAAGTGAATAAATAGTTGAAAATGAAATGCAAAGTCAAATCAAAATGAATGTCAATGTTGCTCAGTTAGCAACAGCCTAGCAGCTCACCAGCTGTCAATGCTAATCATAGCTCATTCCTTGACTCACTGTGTGACCTATAGAAGTACAGTTAACCTCACTGATTTTGTATGCCAGCAACAAAATAGCATCACAAACTCCTCGAAGGCCTGATGTGAGCTGTAACTCAAAACTACTGCCACGGTCCCACTTTGGGGGCTAAGTGTTAAATAAAAACCAAAATTAAAAGAAAGATGATAGGATGCTCTTCAGAGAACATTTCCAGCTCTGTCTGCATAATTTTTGTGCCTCTAAAGAAACAGTTAACCATATAGAGTGGTTAAGAATAGTTTCAACTGGCCTTATCTAAAATACAGAGTAGTCAGAATCCTCATCAAGCTTTAGATATCAGGCACAATCCCAACACATTTAGTTGTATTTCTAGGAGAAAAACAGTCCTTCCAGGAATCTATGCACAGAGTTATAAATAAGAGAAGCAAATGAATGATACAGTCTTTGGCATAAGTCCTAACAATAAAACTCTCATCAAAAGAAATATAGCTCATTTGTCAACTAGATTAGAAACTAAATTCAGGACACATATGTAATGGCTGGGTGCTTAACAAAACTGTTTCTATTCTACCACAGAATACTGCTGGATTGTATTGCACTGGAGATGATCCAATGGGGCAGCAAAGCACTACAGAATGACAGAGCCACTACAGTTAAAGCACACAGGTCCCTAACATGATCACAAGAAATAGGTTCCTCACCTATCCACACTAAATTATATGGCAAGCAAGAAAATAAATCTTCAATATGATAAGGCACTGAGCTTTGGGGATTACTTATTATACCAATTAGCTTTCTTCAGTCAGTACACAACTATGAGATGTGCTTGACCTTAAAACTCAAGATTTACAATTCATCGACTTTGTATACAGTCCATGCATAGTTCTGAATCTTACAGTGGGTGAAGCCTCAGCATTTATAAAAGAATAAACCCATAGAGATAAAACTTCAAAAGGACAGACAATTAAATGCAAACCTTGAAAACTGTGATATAGAAACAGTCTTCCTCTTTGACATAATGCTGATACCGATGGTTCATCAAACACGAAGGCAGAATGAGATTCTTTTCCTTCTAATACATTCATCATACTGTATCTAACATTGTAGCTCTAACATTATATTCACCATGTATTCATAGGTCAATGTATGAAAGCAACCTAAATGTCCACTGATGTCTGCATGGATACAGAAAAGTGGTGTATATATTGCAATGTTATTCTGCATTTAAGAATAAGGAAATGTTCCCTCTTATGATAACCTGGATAGATGAGAGGACAGTATGTTAAGTAAAATAAGCCAGACACAGGAAAGACAAATATTTTGTGGTCTCACTTATATGTGGAATCTCAAACAGTCTAACTCAAAAAAATAATAGTTTTGAGGGGTTATAGTCAGGTTGTGGGGGGTGAAGAGATATTGGTCAAAAAGTACAAAATTTCAGTTAAGCTCACAGAAAGAATTTAAAAATTAAACATAAAGACTGCTTAAGAACATTTGTTTTTACAATACTTTTATAGTAAGATTTTGCAAAAATAACAGCTGCTTGTAAACCTATGAAAAATGCCTCTAATATGAACATCTATTTCTCAAGTAGAAAAACAAGTTTGGTAGCCCGAATTGGCCCACAAAGTTAAAGGCAACCTCATATACACAAAGCCAGTGTGTCACATGACAATTTCAAACATATCCATGCTCAAAAAGATGTATACTGACTTCAAACCTAAACCTTCAGTTTAGGAGCTAGAAGAGTTAGGAAGAGTATTTCTAACCGAGGTTAAATTCTCAGAGGTTAAGGATGTTCAAAAAACAAAGTTATTCTCAAAGATACTGTTGAAGCAGAATTTTAGTAATTTAAATTGTTTCTTGACATCATGTTCTACTTGATGCTCTTGTTTTGTTTTGGGGGTCAGGTTTTGTTGCTGTTGCTAGAGGTGGTGGTGGTGGGCTTTGTTTTATTTTATTCTTTTGTTCCCCACCACCAACTCCCCTCCCAGTACTAGGGGATGATCCTAGAGTCTTTGCACTGAGTTATATTCCCAGGCCTATTCCCTTTTAAAATTTTTCTAAATTTTGAGACAGGAACTCACTAAGTAAGTGACTCAAGTTGAACCTGGGCTCAAACTTGCAATCTTCTACTTCAGCCTCCTGAGTAATCCCGCCAGGTATCACAAACGTGTGCTACTGCACCTGCTTACATGTTCTGCTTATATTTCTGACTTCCTTTCAGTCAATACTCATTTGAATTTTACGTTCATCTACCTCTATCAGTTGCTGTCCAGTCACTAATATAAACAAAATTATGTCAACCAAAACCTCAGCAATTTTTAAGAAATCTGATGTTACATCTGTTCTATTATGATCACCAAAGTGAGGGCAATTTCAAACATTAGCATCTACAGTAAGTATCACAAGAAGGAAAAGAAGTATAACTGATATGAAAGACTGGCTATGGGCCAGGTGCTGTAATCACTGACTTATTTACACTCGCTGATTTAGTGCGTGCAAGGGGTAAAATCCAAGGAGTAAGGGGCCATTATGCTTACTTTATGAAAAAATTGGAGTTCTGAGAAATTTCATAACTACGTGCAATAACAAGTTCACCAAAACACAGCCATACTCAATAACAGATATATTCAGGAAACTATCTTTTCACTTGGAGATTCCTTAAAAATAAACCCTTGAGTAGATCTTATGTTACTAGAGTTGATCCTTACTTTTTGCTGCCTCTCCAATCTTATCATTTGTTACTGACTTAAAAATATTTATGTCCTTGGTACTATCAATAAAAAGAACTGCTTTATTAGCATCTCTTAGAAGTAACTGAGAGGGAGACTAGAAGCTAAAACATCTCAAAATCTGTTGATTTTAAGTATCCTTGCATCTCTTTGCTCTTCAACAACTCTATCAAGAAGATCCCAGTATTATACCCATTTTTACAAAGGGAGGAAAATGAGGCCCAGAGAATTTAAGAAAATTGTCAACAGTCACTAAGCTGCTAAGAAAAAGAGGTAGCTGTTGGATTCAGACAATCTGCAAAGTCTGTTTCTGGTCTATTGTGTTGTTTCTGAATAAAACATCAACCAATGAGAATCTTTTAGTTCCTAGATTCTAATAAAACCACTTCTCACACTGAAGAGATTCTGATTTCCATACTCTGAATCCCACTCACTACCTATGCAAGAGAAGGGAAGAAGAGGGAAGGAAAGGTGAAACAAGGGGAAGAGAGGGGAGGGAAGAAAAGAGAAACCTTTCACATCCGGTCTTTGAGAGAGCTCTCAGTGGTTCTCAGACTTTAAGTCAGAGTGGGCTCATAAGGCCCACCACATCACACCTCCAGAGTGGGTAATGGAAGGAAAACACCTAACGTGCTTTGTTTCAGAGGACCCACCCTCAGACCTAAATACAGTTTTGTGATACCAACCACATCCCTGAGGTTAAAGAGGCCCACATTCTCACATCAGTTTTTCCAGTCAGGACCTAGGAGGTATGAAATAAATGTTGGGTTAAAAAAATAAATAAATTTGATCTATACTGAAAAGTAAAAATACAAGTGTATTCCCAGGTTAAATCCTTGATCTCAAAGCCAGGTACATGGCGCACTCCTATGATCCCAGCACTTGGGAAGCTGAGGAAGGAGAGTCGTTCGCAAGTTCAAGACCAATCTGTGCTACAAAGTAAGCTCAAGGCCAGCCCGAACTGCATAGTGAGACCTTGTCTTAAAAGGATGAAAAAAAATCCTTGATCTCTTTCCCATTCCTGCTCCATTCTCCTGCCACCTACTCCTCCCCTCTCCTTGCTGCCAGGTGCAGCCCTGACATCAGTGCTGTCTGTCCACGGTGTTCCCTGGAAAGGTTCACCTGCTATGAAAGAACCCCAAGGCTTTCTCTCCTAGTGTACGTTCCCCTCTTCATCTACCAGCTTTTCCCATCACATTCGGAAAATCAAGTCCTCCTCTCCTCAACGTGACACTCCCTTTCACCTGAGGTTACACGGGATAAAATGTCCTTTATGTCCCTTCCAACTAAAAGTTCATTACTAGAACAACCAGTACTAAACAGTAAAGGACAATCAACTTGCTCTCAAAAATCTCTATACCACCACAGAAGTGTCTGCCCATCATGCCCTCAGCAGGAGTCACGACAGTGACAGGATAGATACTCATATCCCACTACTGGACCTCCTGTCCCTTGGGAATAGGAAAAATCAAGACACTTTTGTGGAACTAGTCATGTACTCATAGGTGAAGAAATAAAAGGAAGGGAAAATGAAAAGAACAGGCCATTCTGTGACTACTCTAAAAACCCCGTAAATGCCTAAAAGATGTCCTGGAATGTGGAAGTCATTTGTGGCCACAAACCCTGTTGCTGCAGGTGGACACAGAAGAAATCAGCCAACATTCACCTCTTTTCCCTCATCAGCTTCTGTAATAGAACCAAAGATTTAAACTACCCCAACTCCTAAAGAAAAATAAAATAGTAATAATAATTGATCCTCTTCATAGGCTATGGCAGCCCTGGCATTGCCCCATTTCTCCAAAAACTGTTCTTTTTGGTATTCCTTCCTCAAAAAAAAAAAAAAACTCTTGGTTTTACATAAGTCAAAAATGGGTACTATTCATCACTAATAAACCTAAGGTAAACATAACAATGTGTTTGTGTATACAAAGGCTATGATATAAAATGTAGTCAGAAAAAAAGAGTCACTGACATCACCTCTAACCCCTACCTCACTCTAAGAAATGCCAGAAAAGTCTCTTATTTCCTCACCAACTGATTTGAGCAGATGGGTTAAAAGTAAGTAAAGATGCATCTTAGCAACTTCACTGTGTTTTCCGTTTAATTTATTTTTCAAAAATAAAGTATATATATGCAAGTATATAATCTGCTTACCACGCTCAAGACCCTAGACTCAATCCTAATCGCCACCACCAAAAATAAAAGTGTACATAGTCATTTTTCTCCTATTTTTTCCCTTCCTTCTATTCCTTACAGACATAAATTATAACTGAAGAACTGACTTAAAAGGTTTTTATGATCTGGCCTGGCATTTAAATGCTCCTAGTTGCACCACCAAACACATTTGGGACTATCTTATTACCAGACATGTTTAACAACTTACTAACTTTCAAAGCCAGGTATGGAGGAACATGCCTATAATCCTAGGATAAGGAAAGAGGATTGCTACAATTTCAAAGCCATCTTGGGGTATACAGTAAGTTTAAGGCCAGCCTAAACTATGTATCAAGATCTTGTCTCAAAACAACATCTTTAAAGAAAAACATTTACTAACTTTCAGAATCCACACATTTGAATTTAGAATGCAGTCTCTGACTCTATTTTAAGAAGGAAGTTTTATACTAGGAATAAAACTCAAGCCAAGGCAGGGGCCAGGGAGACACAACCCAAATACAGTAAAATGAACCAGAAAAAGTGTACAGACAGCTTTCTAAAACACTAGTGTCTTGACATTTCAACACTAACTCTTTTTGTAAGTATTGGGAATGGGACCCAGGGTCTCGTGTACTCTAGGTAATCGCCCCTCCACTGAGCTACATCCCCAGCCCTCCATATTCGTAAAAGAAGACAATTTATCAGTTAGAAACATCTTAGAAAATTAGAAAAACCACAAAAACACAGGAGATAATTACATCTGTACAACAATCCAACACTTTACACAGTATTCTGCAGAAAAAGTCACATTTAAGGCTCCAACTTCTAAAAACAAAGGAGCCCAGTCATGTGCCTCTAGGGGCAGATCACTTTCTTGACTATCGAGGTCAGGAAAAATCTTCTTCCTAGAATAGTTCTGATTGGCAGGTACTTTCTGAGAGAAGACAGCTGAGTTAAAGGAGGCTTGTGGTCATTGTATGTCAACAGCTAAAATAAATTGTTTCTTCTCTCTACTTTTTTTTCTTTTTTTCCTGTTTTCTTTTTTCCTGTTTTCTTTTTTATTTTTTTTGTTTTTACTTTTGTTAATCCCTGTTATTATACCACACCTGTTATCCTCCAAATCTATATCCCCTCAAAAAAAAAAAAAAAAAGAGTTGGGTTTCTGATGCAACTCAGTTGAATACGTCTATCATGGTTTTTTTCAACAGAACTTGTGAACTTAAAATTATAAATGACCTGAAGCTGCCAGTATTCATTTCATTTGGCTATTAGTATAGTCAGGATGCTTAACCTACAAAAGATAAAGTAACAAAATGTTCTAGGAATCAAAAAGCTCTTATTTTTACTTTTTAAATCTACATCTAAAAAATAAAATAAATACAATAAAATAAATACAATAAAAATCCACCCCCAACCTGTTTGTTTAGAAAAAGTATATGTTTATTGTATAAGATCAATAATTAAAGAGAAACAAAATAAAACAGTGCTATATGCTTGAAAGGTAAGCCATAAACTTGTAACTTGTTTACCATAGTTAAAAGACATAAGCCACAAACAAATTTAGCAACAACTATTAGACATCACGACCTTTGGCACTGCTGTTTTCCAGAATCGGTTCAGGTAACACTGGTAAAGATGGCAGAAGTAATCTAATCTCTTAATGCTCATGTCCCAAACTTCTGAAATAACCTCAGCAGAAGCAACATCTTTCCAGTTACTTTTAAGGAACCAATGCAATCTTTCAAAAGAAATAGTGTACCAATCGGCATAATGGCACACACCTGTAATCCCAGCACTTGAAGGTTTAATCAGAAGAATCACTGTGCATTCAGGGCCAACCTAGGCTACAAAGTGAGGTCAAGTCTAGACAAAACTGCACAGCGAAACCTTGTTTGAAGAAAAAAGAAAGGTGGGGGGGAGAAAGGAAGAAAAAGTGCACCAAAACAATCAATCAATAGATGAGGAAGAGTTTCAGCAGCAAGTCAGTCCATTATAACAGCAAACACACTGAGGGAAACCTTAAGGGTAATGTGCTCATAGTTCAGAATGAAAAAGAAACATGAACATAGCCTCCTCAATATCATCCATTTTTAAGAGGAACCACATAAAAAGTAGCTGCTGTTTTTTAACTGTAAACACACATGTGTGCTTTCCCATTCAAGATATGGCCTTCCAACTAATATGCCTGGCTCTACCATGTGGTAGCACAAAGAATGAAGATAAGTTATCAAACAACCCACATCTTAAAGACGCCTAAACAAATGTAGGGAATCAGTAGTTTATAGATCACCCATTACAAACAGCTTACCAAATCCCTTCACCTTTGTCTTTGAAACAATGTTACAGTTTGTGTCTGGATGTCCCCCAAAGCCTCATACTCTTTTAGATGGGCCTTTTTCAGAGGCAGCTGAATCTAGAGTTTGTGACTCATAGTCTAATGGTGGGATGAAGGGTGAGTGACTGCTGGATCACTCCCGATTGGATTAGCACCACCCTAATCCCAGTGGTCTAGATAAGAAGAAAGAGGCTTGTTTCTCCCTTTCTGCTCTCCTTGCTTTTGCTGTCTTCCACCACCATGAACTGTTGCCCTCTGCCATGTGCCACCCTGCCTTGGAGCCAGTCAATTAGACTGAAGCCTCTACAAACTGTGAGCTAAATAAACCTTTCTCCCTTTAATGCTGGGTGTCAGGTATTTTGTCTCAGTAATGAGAAAAGTAACTAAGACAAGCAGGAATGCACCACTGAGCCGGCATCACACAATGCCCTCATGATACAGTAATGGAAAAGGGAGACTAACACTAGCAACTGAGGTAGATGGCTGTCAGTACCTCCAGCCTAGAGTCCTTCAACAAAATTATTTCCTGACATCAGTTTAAACTATAGTAGCGAATAGTTCAGTGTAAAGGGAACAAATTAGGTGGAATAAACAACCTGAGTACTTTAAACTATTTGGAAATTTCATACCTGTCTCATTGTCATGAATTCTCCCCATTAAAATATTTACCTAGTAAAATGTAATACTACGTATTGGGACCTGCACTGTACGGTTGACTTGGGGCGCCGGGAGAACAAGGAACTCTTCCCATCTCTGGGGGTCGACTGTGATCCTGCCTGCGCGTGGGCTGAGAATCAGACACCTCATGTCGTGCTGTCCCCCATGATGTGTGGCCCCTCTCCCTCCCCCCTGCCTAGCAAGTGGGAGCCAGTGAACTACACATCTTGTGAAAAGATTGGCTATGTTATTTAGCATGAGCTCTCCACATGCAAGGAAAAGGACAACCATTTGGAAGAAAACAAGAGACAATACAACAGATAGTGAAGATCTCTGGTTGTCTAGCTTTGAAATTTATGCTTTCTTATGTCCCATTCTGTTCTGTTTTGTTGTGTTTAATTTTACTCCCCTTTAAAATTAAAAAAAAATTTTTTTTAAATGTAATACTACATAGGTTATTAAATCTTTAAGAAATAAAATCAAGATTCAGAATTAGGCCTGTTCTACTTCCTTTCTCAGCTGCTTGCCTTCTAATAGGACAAATTTGGCAGGGACATAGAAGGTAGCCAGACATTGCAATGAATAAGGAAGGTCTAAATGAACAAACCTTGGCATTTATAAATGAAGCAGTCTTTTAAAAACCAAAAACCTAAAAAACAAAAGCTAAATAATGCTCCCTTAAGAAAGAACTTCCCAATTTAAAAAATGAAATACAATTCTTAGGGATCATAAGGCAGTATTCTAAATTAGTATCTTTCAAATCAAACTGAGAAACTCTGACTGCAATTCAAAAAGAAAAACACCGTGGTGTACATACCCCCCATATACAGCTCTTCAGCAGCTTTAAAATGCTTATTATAATCGATACGTGCAGTTACTTACTTGCTTTCTTCTGTAATGAGCAAACTGAGAGAGTCCTAAGACAGTGGCAAGAGCACCTCCTCCAACAAGAACAGTGCCTTTCGCTGCCTTGTAAAATGCCATTTCTTAACCTACTGAGGAAACAGAAAGAAAGTTAATTGGTTTTTTTTAATTGTAAAACAATTCAAACAATAAAAAGACACTGTAGATTGTGAAACTATGTTAAACTAGAAAAGGAAACAGAAAATAAGGAAGTTACTAGCATGCCAACTTGTATAGAGAACTCAAAAATGCAATAACCAAAAAAACCTAGACAAGGGAATTGATTATGTAAAGTTATATTCAGAGCCAACAGGAACTAAAGAAAGAACAGCAAATTAAGAGACAACTACAGATATTTAAACAGTATAAGGTCAAGAGAACTGTGGAAAGAAATGTCACTGGTGTATTTGACAAAACTGCATGCTGTACTTGCCAGTTTGTTCAACAGCTAATGCCCTCCACAAAGAGAACTGGTAGAAAGAAGTATTGGGTCACCAGGCATGACAATAAACTCCAAGCCAGCTTCAGGTTCTCTGGCATGTGTTTAACTCAAATTGTGGCACAAATAACTTCTTGAGGGCTTACCCTTCTTAATGAAAGTCGCACTAGAGCTAAACCCAACACATTTCCACCACTGAGTCTTATGCTTTGCAGACAGAAAAAGTCTGTTAGGAAGTCAGCAGATCCCATGCCTTGATGTCTCACAAACTGATGAACTTAACCCCTTATAATTCTTTTCATTAGGAGAACCTCAAAAATTTTCTTCTAGCCAGTTGTGTGACATATTTCAAGAGAATACTTCCCTGATCGAGCCCTTGTTTCATTGCTCACTGTATATTTCTAAAGTTCTGTGTCAGAAACAATCCTAAACTAGAAAAGACCTAGAATAGCAAAGGCAATCAATCCTGGGCAACAAAGACAAAACAGAGGGCATCACAAGCTCTGACTTAAAATTATACTATAAAGCTACTGTGATAAAAAAAGTGTGGTATGTGCAAAAAAAAAAAAAAAAAAAAAGACCCAAAGATCAATGGAACAGATTAGATGATGAAGAAACAACTCCAGACACACTAAGCCACCTTATCTTTGACAAAGGTGCCAAACACATTCACTGGAAGAAAGACAGGCTCTTTAATAAATGGTGCTGGAAACACTGGTTCTACACTTGCCGAAGATTAAAACTACACCCATATCTTTCATCATATACTAAGCTAAAATCAGAATGGGTCAAAGACCTTAATATTAAAACAGAAACATTAAATCTGCTGGAAGACAGAGTAGGCAAAACTCTTGAAGACATTAGTATAAAGAAATTATGAACAAAAACCCGATTGCACAGGAACTGTCACAACGAATCAACAACTGGGATCTCACCCTATTGAAAAGCTTTTGCACAGCAAGAGAAACAACCAACAGAGTGAAGAAACAACCCACAATGTAGGAAAAAATGTTTGCCAGCTACCTCAGACAAAGGATTACTATTGAGAACATATAAAGAACTCAAATAAATCAGTCCTCCCAGATTTAAAAACCCAATCCAAAAATGGGCATCTGAGATGATTACACACTTCTCAGATGAAGAAATACAAACATCAAATAAATACCTGAAAAAATAATCAACATCACTCATTTGAGAGATGCAAATTAAAATAACACTGAAATTTTACCTCATCCCAGAAAAAATGGCTAGGATCAAGAAATCAACCAGTAACAAATCCTGGAGAAGGTATGAGGAAAAGGAACTCTTCTCCACTGTTGGTGAGAATGCAGACTAGTGCAACCACTGTGGAAATCCATGTGGCGATTTCTCAAAAAACTAGAATTGGAGGTCCATTCAACCCAGCTATTCTCCTTCTGAGTATCTTTCCAAAAGAATTAAAAACATCATACCACCGTGATCTATGTGCACCCATGTTTATAGCAGCACAATGTGTAATAGCCAGATCTTGGAAACAACCTAAATGCCTACTGACTGAGGAAAGAATAAAAAAGATGTTGTATTTTTATTCAGTGGAGTACTTCTCAGCCATAAAGAATGAGAAACTAGACACTTTTATAGGTAAACGGATGCATCTTTAAAACATACTCATTCTTAGTGAAATAAGATACATGTAAATATCGTTTCATTAGTGTGGCAAGCTGAAAGAAAAAAACATGCATATGTGTATATATATGTATATAAAAAGTAGTTAAGATAGTTATACTACTGATTTCTCTGAGTTCACTGAAAAGAAAGATTTGTATTGATATCGTTTGGACAACTGAATGCAGATGTCTTGTGCTGCTGGGTGATTTGGGAATGACAATGCACAATGTATGTACTATTGTTGCCCCGACTGACATGCTCTGAAATTTTGCTGTGGTTTTTTTTTTCTTTATTTTTTTCTTTCTTTTTACCCTTGAATAAAATAGATTTGATAAATAAATAAATAAATAAATAAATACAGCTGGGGAGTTAGCTCAGTTGTGTAAGTGTCTGCTTGGCAAGCGCAATGTCATGAGTTCGATACCAAGTACCAAAATAAATAAAGTTCTATATCATGTTATCTGCTTTCTTCTCCCTTACTTTCCACTACTGGACTGAAATTTTTTTAAACCTTTTGAATACTTTTAAATTTACTTAAAATTAATCACTAACTTTTTTAGAAATTAAAAAAAATTCACAGAAATAAAAATTCCACCAAAAATATTCTTATTTACCTTTATTCTGTTAAACAGAAAAATGAAACTGTAATCACATTAAAAAAAAAATCTGACCTTGACTGAGTAATCTAACCCACCTAAAAGTTTTCTTCCACTTAGCTAAAGTAGCTGGCACACCCTACCTCTTACAGGTAAGCCACTATTTCCCATGTGACTGAGATCAGACCTGTCTGAATAACATACATTATACTCCACCCATAAATACAAGAAATTCTATGAAGGTAGTTTCCATGAAGGATATTAAAAATAATATATTGCTTATCAATGTAAATTATGATACAGTTACATATCTGGTTCCATTTTGGATGTATAATATCTATTATCATACTATCCTAAATAATCTTAAATTAATTATTACTAATTATTATCATAGTATCTTAAATTTTCAGTATAGTTGGTAACTATGATTCTACAGAAAATCCACTGAAACACCAAAAATTATACACTTTAAAAAGGCTGGCATTTTTAAAATTTTTAGTTTTTTCCTCTGATTTCATTCTTCTTTGCAAACTCCAAAATTCTAAGATGGCTTTTTTACTAAGATTCTTACTAGGAAGATTTTTCACACACATACTCTGCTACTCCAGGCCTCTTCTTTTTGTTTGTTTGTTTGTTTTTAAGAGGATAAAAATCAACAAAAATAAAACAATAAAACCAATCAAAACAAACCAGTGTAAGTGATACAGGACTTCAAAACAATACAAAATCAACAACAGTTACCACAATGCCTCTTCCTGTCTTCAAAATAGCTGCCCATACCTTCAGACATAGTAAAAATCAAACAGAACAGAACAGAATAGAGCCAATAAAAATAAAACAATGAATACAATAAAGGACTTCAAAACAAGACAATAGTGAGTCCAAAATGGCTGCCATAATATACTTTGCCATCTTTGAAATAGCTACCCATGCCATTGGATATAACAAAATCAAACAAAACAGAAAAGAACAAAACTCAACCCAACAAAACAACGAAAATGATATGGGACTCCAAAACAAGACAGTAGGAAATCAACCCTCAGCAGATGCCAGCCACACTGTGCACTACCATCTCCTGAACAGACAACCAGACCACTGGCCCCAGACCCACACCATCGGTGAAACACCCAACACCACAAGCATCAAATTGTATTCCACCTCAATAGCTATATCATCACAGCCTGTGTGCAGCTGTATCAGCCAGTTGCTTTGGGGGCAGGGGGAGGGCTCTTCTTGCTTGCCAGCCTACACACCATACCACACCAGAAGGGGCTGGAGTCTGGCTGTCCCAAACCTGGCAGCAGTCCACGTATGGCACTGGTTCACAGTGGGGGGCTTGCTTCTTGACGAGTCTTTTTTCTCTCCCCTTGCAGTCCATGAATACAGTCTGCTCCTTCTCTACATAAACATACTGTATTTCCCAAGTTGTGCAAGACACTAGTGAATGGTGGCTAGGGACTTCATTCATCACTCAGTTAACTCTAAGGAAAACCTTATATCCTAGGCTACTCAGACAGTAAAAATCAGAGTTTAGCAGGCATCCATTTGTCATCCATCACCATTCAAGGTACTGCCATAAACATTCACTTGGGTACTTGTAACACAACAATGCAAACCATAGCAGCCTGGAGATAGCATGCTATCTCAAAGATAACTGGGTTCTGCTGTCAACTGGGGACAGACAATAGAGTGTTAGTTCTATTTACCTAAACAATGCATGGGCCTATCCTTGGACAGCAGCCTGGTGATCTGCTGGGTTGGGTCTGACTGACTTGAGTATCATCCTTTCTGTCTTGTAGATAATGTCATTGATGACATCACAAAGGATACCACACATCAGCATGAGCTGATGCTGTTACATATAATAAAATATAATATAATAAAATAGTCAATGAAAACGTCTGTATTAGACATGTTTGTTCATCCAGTTAATTCTGAATTGAGTTTTTCTACAAGTGTTTATTCCCTACTCACCTAATCACATTGTTTTTATTTGATTTGTCTGAGAACAAAACTTACAAAAGGGGATATTTTCCGATATTTTTTCAAAGAGCCTATAATACTAATGAAAAATTGCATTCACATTTTATCAGTTAGCAATAATACTATAATCACTTCCTTTTTCAGTAATTTCATAAAGTAACTTATGCTTATGTGATCATTATTATTTCTATTGTGGTCAAATCCTGTACTATCATATAGCTAACTAATAAATAAACCACTTTCACAGGTAATTCAAAAACAAAAATGGAGTATCAGTAGTTTTTTCCTGGCTCTTTTAAGATCACCAGTAATAATGATTATTATAATAATAATTATTATAAATGTTACAATGATAATAGCTACCATTTTTGATTGTCTGCTAGATAATAGGTACCATGCTTTCAATGCTTTACACACACCAACTCATTTCACCCTCACATATAATTTCACAGGACTGAGGGTGTAGCTTAATGGTAGAATGCTGGGTCTGCACACACAGAACTTAGGTTCAGTCCCCAGCGCCACACACACACATACAAGCACGTGTATGCACACACATCATCTAATTTCATAACAGATACAGCTGTCATTTATAGGAAGTTGTGAGATTTTCCTGAAGTCACTCCCTAGAAAAGCCATGGCTGAACTTGAGTTTAGTCTCTTAGCTACAGAGTGGCTCTGCCCTGCTTTTAGTCTCAAAAGGTAGCTTCTCCCCAAAAGCTACTATATATTGTACTGTCACTCCCAAGAGAAGATCCTAGCCCAGCATGACACATGCTTGTAAACCCAGCAACCTGGGAGGCTGAAGCAGGATTACAAATTTGAGTCCTGCTTAGGCAACTTAGCAATTTAGCAAGATCTTGTCCTAAAATAAAAAAATTTTAAATGAGCTACAGATGCAACTTAGAGCAAAGGCAATAGGTTCAATCCCTAGTGCTCTAAAAACAAACAAAGGCCCTATTCTCAACTACACAAAGTGTAGCATCTGTTAGCATTCAAGTTCCTAAGGCAAGGAGGAAACATTTAGCAAACAGTCCACGAGTTACCTTCTACCAAGGACTCCATGAACATTGATTTATTCTAAAAAGAAAGACACTGAAAACCAGATAAATGTAAACCACACATTGTGGACATATATGTACCCTTTTATATCTCCTTGTAAGGAAAAAAGTATTCAGTGATTACATAGCAGAAATGATTATTTTCTTTTATGTATAAAAACTGAAACTAGAAAATTAGCCAAGAAAGGGATCAAAAATCTTGACAAATCTTCACTTTTTATAATTAAAAGGAAGAAAGTGATCCTCTATTGTTATGGGTCCAGGTCCATGTCTTATAGCCTATTAATTCCATCACATATACTTTATCTCAAGGTTGATTCCAGTGTTAGCACACACCATGCAACTCTCTAATTCTTACAAAGAGAACTCCTGCTCAACTGGAAAAACTTAAACAAAACAGAGCTCACCTAAATACAACTGACTTATTAACTGCCTCAGGAGTTCTACGCAAAGAATAAAATACCAAAGTTTACCTTATACTTATGTCCTATAATTATCAGTGCTGTACTGAGTTATAAACAAGTTTGTAGAAAAGAAAGCAAGGTACAAACAAGATCAGTGTAGTGGAGCAAGAAATTATTTCTGACTAAAATGACTAAGTAAGGTTTTAAAGATTTTTTTTATTGGTTTTCTAAAACAGGGTCTAACTGTGCAGTTCAGGTTGACCTTCAACCCACTACGCAGCCCAGACTGGCCTCAAACTCATGGCAATCCTCCTGCCTCAGATTCCTGAGTGCTAGGATTAATTATGGGTAAGTACTACCACACTTGGCTCAGAGATTAGATTTTTGACAAGGATCTTGGAGAAAGAAAAATATTTGAAGGGTAGTGAGCAGAGAAAGATCCAGATTAAAAAACAACTGTTTGAGAAGTAGGGAGAAGAGAGAAGGGCATTAAAAAAAAGAATTAATATATGTAATATACATGTATCAACTCCCATAATGAATATAATCATTAAGTACTACAAACACGTATCAATAAAATATTAAAATAAACAAAATGTTTAAAAAGAAGAGAAAGGAATATCATCATAATATTCCAGAGGCATAAAAGTAGTTTATCTAGTTTGGCTGGAGATGATGGGCAGTTGGAAATAAGGTTTTAAAAAGAAGACAACAGCAAAAAAGAGGAATATTATTATGTGAAGTAAAGTATTTCAATAATATTTTGTGGGCAATGGAGAGCTGAAGAAACCAAGATATTTTACCCCATTATTATTTATAAAGAATTGTTCTTTGCAAGTCAATTTTTGCATTGATGCTTACACATCAACTAGAGGACAATGAAATAGTCCCTGTGTGACAGGACAAGAGCCTAGTTTAAGGCAACACTGGAAAATGCAAATGCACAAATACATGCTCTGCAGAAATCTCTAATGACAGCACTCAACTGGAGGCCATGCCAGAACCTGACAAGTGAGTACAGGAGGAGACTGAGCATGACAAGGAATGTGAGCCCCATTAGCTGGGTATTATCCCCAACATTATAACACTAAAACTCAGAAATGGAAGCAGGCTTACAGGACATGAGTTCAGAATTAAGGAAATTTGAGATCTCGACAGAACACCTACTTGAGGAAAACAGCAAAGAATTGGCTATATGAGTATAAAACTCAGCAAAG